>BQNB010028392.1:0-56692 GCA_026074375.1 Tanacetum coccineum | reverse complement strand
TCATTTTTACTGTTTCATTGATAATTCTTCTTAATATTAAAGATTATCTTCGGCATAATCTTTAATACATTCAAACAAAGCTTTTACTATAGTTGTGTAAGATTTATCTAATATAATTAAACCTCAAACAATCATAAGAAATTCAATCTATTGAAGTGGGACCAACAGCTACTAATTAGACCTAAACACAAAGCTAACAATACATTGATAACACGTGTTATACTTTATGAATTACCATTTAGCCTCTTTTGTAATTCCCAATCTACCATTTCCATATAATTCAATACAGTAACTAGTATTTCCTTTATCTCCTAACTCTCAGCCATCCAATCTCATTTTATTGCTTATTTCATCCTCTTACTGCAAGTTTAGGACCCTTTGAACCCGCCTTACACCGTCGCAATCATACCATCGGTTTCGTCAATCCCCAAATCCCCGTTTAACTGCCAGGCGTTTTTTTTAAAAACCCTCAATTCAAATCTTTAAACTATCATACATATACATGGCCATTTTTCAACAATACAAGGTATAGATTTATTTTTAGACATTCATCCTCGCATCAGTAATTCATGTATTTTTCATGGGGATAGGCTATATGTATTTAATGTAGAAGTAAAAAGATGAAACTCAATATAATCAATGTCAACGTTTGTTCTCGGAATTCTTATGGGTCGTTAAGTCTGTGTTTCTAGAATTCTTTTTGGTATCAAGGATACATGCAAAATAATTGTGATTTATTGTTTATAGAAGAACTAAAAAGATAAATAAGAAAGAAGAAAGATATACTTGAAAAAAAGGAAGATCTGTATATTAAAAAGAGGGAAAATATTATATAATGCATAGATTTATTTATGATGGGTATATTTGAGAAAAAGCAAAAAGTCGGTTGAGTTTCAAAAACAAGGACATGTGTCACTTTAAGATTCTTAGGCTTGTTTTTAGGTCTACAACTTTAGGCCTAAATAGCATAACTCTTTTCTTTTTGAAAAATGATAAGTGAGTCTACTAATTAGACCTAAACACGGAACTAACAATACATTGATGACACGTGTTACACTTTATGAATTACCATTTAGCCTCTTTTATAATTCCCAATATACCCTTGCCATTTATATCTATACAGTAACTAGTATTTTATCTCCTAACTCTCAGCCATCCAATATTAATTTATTGTTTATTTCCTCCTCTCACTGCATGTTTAGGATACCTCTGAACCCGCCTTACCCGTCGCATTAATTCATCAGTTCGTCATCCCCATATATCCGTTACCGCTAGTGCGTTTTAATTTTAAAACCCTCAATTCAAATCTTTAAACTATCATACATATATATTGTCATTTTCTAACAATACAAGGTATAGATTTATTTTCAGACATTCATCCTTGCTTCAGTAATTCGTGTATTTTTTATGGAGATAAGTTAAAAAGAGGGAAATATTATATCAGAAAGAAGAAAGATACAATTGAAAAAAAAGGAAGATATGTATATTAAAAAGAGGGAAATATTATATAATGCAGAGATTTATTTATGATGGGTATATTCGGGAAAAAGCAAAAAGTTGGTAGAGTTTTGAAAACAAGGACATGTGTGACTTTATGGTTCTTAGGCTTGTTATTAGGTCTACAAATTTAGGCCAAAATAGCATAACTCTTTTCTTTTTGAAAAATAATAAGTGGGCCTACTAATTAGACATAAACACAGACCTAACAATACATTGATGACACGTGTTACACTTTAGGAATTACCATTTAGCCATTTTCGTAATTCTCAATCTACCCTTGCCATTTAATTCAATACAATAACTGGTATTTCCATTATCTCCTAACTCTCAGCCATCCAATCTTATTTTATCCCCTCACTAGAGTTTTAGGACGCCTCTGAACCAGCCTTACCCCGTCGCATTCATCCATCGGTTCGTCATCCCCATATCCCCGTTACCGCTAGTGAGTTTAATTTATTAAAAACCCTCAAATCAAAGATTCAACTATCATACATATAATGGACCATATTACTAACAATACAAGGTAAATATTTATTTTCAAACATTATCCCCACATCAGAAATCCATGTATTTTTCCATGGGATGGGGATAGGCTATATGTATTTAATATAGAAGTAGAAAGATGAAACTCAATATAATCAATATCAACGTTTGTTCTCAGAATTCTTACGGTCGTTAAGTCCGTGTTTACGGAATTCCTTTTGGTCTCAAGGATTCATGCAAAATAATTGTTTATAGAAACACTAAAAAGCTAAATAAGAAAGAAAAAAGATATAATTGAAAAAAAGGAAGATCTATATATTAAAAAGAGGGAAAATATTATATAATGCAGAGATTTATTTATAATGGGTATATTTGAGAAAAATCAAAAAGTAGGTTGAGTTTTGAAAACAAGGACATGTGTCACTTTAAGATTATTAGGCTTGTTTTTAGGTCTACAACTTTAGGCCTAAATAGGATAACTCGTTTCTTTTTGAAAAATGATAAGTGGACCTACGAATTAGACCTAAACACATAACTAACAATACATTGATGACATGTGTTACACTTATGAATTACCATTTAGCCTCTTTTATAATTCCCAATCTACCCTTGCCGTTTAAATCTATATAGTAACTAGTATTTCCTTTATCTCCTAACTCTCAGCCATCTAATCTTAATTTTTTTGCTTGTTTCCTCCTCTCACTACAAGTTTAGGATGCATCTGAACCCGCCTTACCCCGTCGCATTAATTCATCGGTTCGTCATCCCTATATATCTGTTACCGCTAGTGCATTTTAATTTTAAAACCCTCAATTCAAATATTTAAATTATCATACATATATATGGCCATTTTCTAACAATACAACGTATAGATTTATTTTTAGACATTCATCCTCGATTCCATAATTCGTGTATTTTCCATGGAGATAGGCTATATGTATTTAATGTAGAAGTAGAAAGATGAAACTCAAAATAATCAATGTCAACGTTTGTTCTCGGAATTCTTATGGGTCGTTAAGTCCGTGTTTTTAGAATTCGTTTTGGTCTTAAGGATTCATGCAAAATAATTGTGATATATTATTTATAGAAAAGCTAAAAAGATAAATAAGAAAGAAGAAAGATATAATTGAAAAAAAGGAAGATATGTATATTAAAAAGAGGAAAATATTATATAATGCAGAGATTAATTTATGATAGGTATATTCGGGAAAAATCAAAAAGTTGGTAGAGTTTCGAAAACAAGGATGATTGCTAGTAAAGCAACACACGTAAATATAAAATATAATATGATGGAAAATTACCAAATTACCCTTGAGGACAAAGGTAAAAAGGAAAATCTTCACAAATATATATAATATAATACGTATATTAACCGGGAAGTATGATTCCCGGGTCGTTATTCCCCAACGATTTGTGAAATTGAAACCACGTTTGATGTTCGGACAATGATTTGAATTGGAAACAAAGATTGATTTGATTATCTACTTCTACAATTTAAAATAAGCAAATGGTAACAATTAAGCACGAAAACAAATAACGGGAAATCAAACTTTAACTAAAAACGCAAAACGGGAACCCTAAACGGCAATTAAAAACCCTAAATTTCTAAAATTAAACCTAAATTGAATTTTTCTTTTTAAATAGACTCTAATCGACTAAAAAGTAAGTTTAAAGAAAACTAGAACAAAAACGGATTTGAAATGAGCTTAAAAACACAAAAAATGTAAACGGGAACGAATCCCGTTCTTTTAAAAAAATGAAATTTTGCAATTTAAACCCTACGAAAGCAAAACTAATTTTCCTAGAAACTTAATGATAAAAGAAAATTTTAGAAAAAAGAAAATTATTTTTTTGATTATTTTTGTATTTTTTATGAATTTTTAAAATTTTAAACTAAATTAAATGTTTAAAAATAACAAACGATAATGAAAAATTACGAAAAAATCCCAAAAAGTCCTAAATGTGATGAGAATCCTAGAAAAAAATAAGCTTATGGTCACAGCTTAATGAATAAGATTCGGAATAAGCTAAAACAGCTTAAAAAGCTTAAACGGGAAAATGAGTACAAATATTAAATTTTGTAATCATATAACGAAAAAGACCCCATGGCGCGATGGTAGTGAGGTGTGTGTTGTGTGCTATAAAAGAGTTGAGGGTGTTGAGGTCGGGGGTTCGAGTCTTGCTTACCCCCGATTTCCACATTCCCCTTTTTTTTATAAAAACATAAAAAAGCAAAGTTTTAGAAAAGCTGAAAATAAGCATTTTTAATAAAAGAAACTTTTTATGAAAAAACCTAAATAAGCTGTTAAACAGCTTATTACTTGACAGAAACACTTAACTTTATTTTTTTGGTATTTTTCTTAAACTAATAATCTAAAAGACCACAATAAGCTAAGTTTATGACAAATTAAGCTACTAATAAGCTAATACTAACCTAAAGAGCTAAATGAACAAGAATAAGCACAAAGAACAAACCATAAGCTAGAAATTCAAAATAAGCACTTAATAAAACTTAAGACCCAAACAGGCCCTACAGGGACCTTTGAGCTTATTTTTAGATAAGCTCTTGGATCCTTGTGGGGAAATGGCTTATATAAGCTTATTCTATAACTAATAAGCTTCCTAAAAATGCTTCTGAAAATGATTTTGAAACAAATTAGCTTATTGAAAAAGTACTATGAAAACAGACTTAAGGCTTAGATCATGCTGAATTTTACTTTGAAAATGAAAAGACAAAAGACAATTTTGCAGCTTAAATTTAGATGACAAAATAAGCTAGAATTTAAAAACTAATTGCAAACTTGTAAACTATGATATATAAGCTACTTTCTGCTGAAAATTAAAATCTAACTCCTATTTTAACATACTTAAAATGAAACTAGAAAATGACCTTTTTACTTTTAACAATGCTGATGCAGTTGACATTAAAATGACCAAAACTTAGAAACCTGTAAATTCAGACCTAAGAACCTTCTTTTTACTCTATTTCAACACTTACCTAAGTACAAATAAAGCAATTACAAAAGCTAGAACTGAATTAAGATATTAATGCAAAAGAACCTTAACAGATTTGAACTATAAGAAATCTAAATTATGAAAAACTTATAATTCCTAACTTAGCTTCTTGTTTTAAGAAATTAATTAAGAGATTAGTACTAATTTCAAAAGACCAAATGGCCAACAACAGTATTAACTTGTGGTTAAGACTATTGTGCAAACACGTCCTTTACAATCATTGAAATCCATCTAGCTTATGATAATAAGAAATTAATGAACAAAAGTTCAATACCATGATAATCAAACACCAAAACAGATCCTTTTTTTAAATGACAAAACCCCCCCTTTTTTTTATACTAACAATCAAACAAGCTAGAATCAAACAACAACTCATTATGCTAAATAATTTTTGGATGTTTAATGATTTAAAACAAAATATGAAAAACTAAGATCTAAACTACAAAAGCTAAAAACAGATGATCAAACATTATCAATAAGCTCAATGAAACAATATTAAGCACAAATAAGCAAGATAATAAGCAAATTAAGCAATTACTAAGCTAATAAGTAGAATTATACTAAAATATTTAAAACATAAAGGTAAATGAGTTATAGAACCTGAATCCCAGCTAAACAGGGATTATTGCTCAACAAGAGCTTATGTCTACAAGCTCTGGCTTATTTAGAATAAGCCAGTGATGTCTATGGATCCTTCCAGGTTTGATCCATCATCCAAATTTGAGCTGTGGTACATTTGAGGGAGGATTTGTATATGATTGAGCTTATTTAAACTTTTTGAGCTTAGATAAGAATGTGACTAGCTTAAGAGCTTATTCAGAGCTTATGAAGAACAGTTGATAGTTTTTTTTTTACTTTTTAAGTAAAAACTAAAAACACATTAAGCTTAAATGAAAATAAACACTTTTATTGATAAAAGGTTAACTGATTACAAGTTTAAATGAAAAGAGGATTACATCTAAAATAAGCTAAAATTACATGGAAATAAGCTACTAATTAAGCTATTCTTATCCTACTCCTAGATGCCTTTTTTGAGTGAGTCCTTGCTTGTATTTATACTGCCTGGGAGAAGCTTCTAGGCCCCTGAGTCAAGTACACGCTCCCTTTGATCATGGCCCTTTAATTATTAGCAATGATTGGATCATAGTTTATGTCCGTTGGATTAAATGAGTGGCACACGGATTGCCAGCGTGACATTCTGTGTGTCAGACTCATTGTGCTTCTTTTGCACTTAATTTAGAGCAAAAAGTTGATCCTTGGTGTGTTTCCTTCATTGTATGCGTGTCCTTCCTTTTAGGTATTGACCAATGGGAGCCTTGGATGACGTTAAACTCTGCCAGGGTGTCCTTTATCGCTTGAATTACATAGCCACGTCACTAATTATGATTTGCCCTTTGTTTTTTTAGCTCAGGGTAAATGGGGAAGGAGATGAGTAGTGGTAACTCCTTTTCTCTCGTGAAAACTTGTACAAAAGGTGAGGGTTTGACTTTGGTGAAATTGGTTTGATCCATGGGTTTTATAAATGGGATTGGGCCGGATTATGTTTAACAGAAGTGGCCATGTTTGTTTTTGTTTATTATAGAAAGATAACAAGTGTTAATTCTTTTAATAGAAAGTTAACACCGTTAGGGCTTTAAGGGTTATTTGTGAATTATGTTTAACAATGAGGGCTGTTTTGGGTATTTTTGGGTTTAGTCATTTACTGAGTTGACCTTTGTTTGACCAAGGGTTGACTAGAGTTGACTATTGATTGACCTTTGATATGCATTCACGCCGGCTCTTGTACACTCATTTCCGTTCCCGTGTCCGTGTTTGTCCGGTTTTGACCGTTTTCTTGAGATTTTTGCAATATCCGTACCTACACAATCACAAAGACAAAACAAGCAATATACAAGCATTTTAAGCACAATTTTGTCTTTTTAGGGTCATTTTCGATATAAAAACGGATATGTGTTTTCACACATATCACCTACCAGTACTAAGTTTAGTCTAACAGTACTAAGTAATGCCCATCAGTACTAAGTTTAGACTAACAGTACTAAGGAGTTTCCAGCAATATTAAGAAATTCCTAGCAGTATTAACTTTTGAGGTACCATTTTTAACCTCAAAGGCATTCCAAAAAGCATTTCTATCATCAATGTTGATTCTCACAAGCTCTCTTTTTGTTTTTAAGCTTACTATATCTCTCAATTCTTTTGCTCACTGAATCACTCTATCTGTTTTTATTTCATAAATCTCTTTATTCTTTTGAGCTCACACTTTCTCTTTGTTTGTTTTTGCTTTCTCTCAATTCTTTTAAGCTTACTTTTTCTCTCTGTCTGTTTTTATTTTCTCTCAATGCTCACAGTATTAATTATAACAGCAGTAGAAAGTATACTTACCAGTAGTAAAGTAGGCCAACAGTACTAACTTGAATTTCATCATCAGCTGCTATTCCATCTCATGTTATGCATAATCCACTACATCTTGACACTTATTAACCTCCCCTCAATCAATGCTTTAGGGGTTAAGCATTCCAATACTGGCAGTTAGATATTAAAATCGCCAACTCAAAGGCATTTAAAGCATGTCTGCAACATTGGTTATCTATATGTATCTTATTTACTTGAAGAGCCTCTTCTCAAAGGAATATCTGATTGAAAAATGGATGCCTTATTTTCAATGTGCTTATTTTTAGAATGAAAACACTGATCTCAACAATACAAAATGTGTGCTTCATTACATGTAAATCTTGGTATTCATGAAATTGAACCCATAATCAAGCATCTGATTTTGGATCCATAACACCTGTCCATAGCAATTAGCAGCAGCAACATACTCTGCTTCAGTTGTTTGAGTAACATCCACGTTTTCTTCTTCCTTTGCCATGCATTCAGTCCTTTTGCTAGAAATTGACAAACTCCGTGTTATGGATTTCCTGTCAAGACACTCTAGCATAATCACTATCTAAAAAGGCTTCCAAGTCAGATGGTGAATCCCTAAGATACTAAAGGCCCAATTTAGGTTGACCTTTCAAGTTTCTAAAGACCCTCTTCACAGCATGAAGATGTGAGACTTTAGGTGTAACTTGGAACCTAGCACAAGCACAAACAGCAAACATTATGTCATGCCTAGAAGCTGTCAAGTACATCAATGATCCAATCATTGATCTGTATAAATGAACATCCACATCCTCAGCTTCTTCATCCTTGAGCAATGCCTTGTTAGTCTCAATTGGAGTGCTTGTTGTCTTCACAGTGGCAAAATCAAACTTCTTTAATATATCAGCCACATACTTGTCTTGGCTGATGAAGATTCCATCACTTCTCTGCATGACCTGCAACCCTAAGAAGAAAGTGAGCTCCCTCATAGAACTCATCTGGAACTTCTTGTGCATTAAACTTTCAAATTCTGTACATAAAGACTTCTTAGTAGACCCAAAGATGATGTCATCTACATACACCTCCACTAATAGGATATCACCTTTGTCCTTCTTGATGAATAAAGTCTTATCTATAATGCCTCTTCTAAATCCATTTTCCAATAAGTAGGTAGACAAGGTCTCATACCAGGCTCTAGGAGCTTGATGTAGACCATATAAAGCTTTTTCTACCTTATAAAGTTTGTCAAAAAATTATGGATCTTCAAAGCCAGGAGGTTGGCACACATACACCTCCTCTTCAATAGTACCATATAAAAAGGCACTCTTCACATCTATCTGGTACACAATAAGCCCCATAAATGATCCATAGGCCAAAAATAACCTGATTGCTTCAATCCTAGCAACAGGAGCGAAAACCTCATCATAATCAATTCCTTCTTCTTGGGTATAACCTTGTGTAACCAATCTTGCCTTGTTTATAACTACAATTCCTCTCTCGTCTTTCTTGTTTCTATAGACCCATTTTGTTCCAATGGCATGCTTGCCTTTGAGTAAATCAACCAATCTCTAAACCTTCTACAAACTAAACTGTAGGAACTCATCTTGCATTGCCTCTATCCAGCTTGGATCTGTCACCTCCTTGGGTTCTATTTGTGAGAGAAAACAGGCAAATAAGCAGTTTTGATAATCTTTGTGATTTGTTCTCCTCTGCCTTTTAATGTAACTGACCATAGTAAGTTCTTCAGAGATCTTGGTTATCCTCCTTGTTTGAGTAGCTGAATTTATGTCTCTAATGATCTGGTCTTTAGGATGATCCTTGTGAATTCTGGTTGTGGGAATACTGAGTTGTGAGAATAGACTAACATCAAGGATGGTTCCAATTGTTAAGAGTCAGCCTCCTGCACTCACATCTTCAGTCATCATATGCACCACTAAAGATACCATATCCCCAAATCAGGTATGAGAGGATAGTAGGAAGAATTAAAGCATTAGTAAAATTTTGCCTAGCAAACTAACAATGGACTAACAGTACTATCTCTGTTAGTACTGTCAGCATAACCTTCCTTCTGTTGAACAAGCAAATTATCCAATTCAGCTCTAAAATCTTGCACATTCTGGTCATCTTCTTTATTTGAAGCTTCTTCTTCCTTCTCTTGACCATTTCTTTCACCTTGATTTGCTGGTTCTTCATTAGTCTTTTTACCAGCATCATCAGCAACTGCATCCTTTGAGCTCTGTGGACTATCATAAAGTTTTGTCTCGTATACCTGAATCCCCATTAGTTTGATTTTCTGCAGTAACTGGCTCATAATTCATAGATTTTGTTAGTGAATCAATATCAAAGAGCTATTTTGGACCACTTCCTGCAACATTAGATTTATTTTCTAGAAATTTAATATGTAGGTTCTCTTCAAGTTTTCTGGTTCTAGTGTTAAATACCTTAAATGCCTTACCATTTACAGAATATCCAACCAAGAACCCCTCATCAGCCTTCCCTTCAAACTTGCCTAGATGATCTAAGGTATTCAAGATAGTAACAGAACACCCAAAAGGTCTCATGAAGTCTAGATTTGGTGGTCTACCAATTAAAAGTTCATAAGGTGTCTTGTTATGAGGCTTTGTTATTAAAACTCTATTCTGAACATAGCAAGTAGTATTAATTGCTTCAGCATAAAATATAGTAGGTAACAGTCAATCTGCTAGCATAGTCCTAGTTGCCTATATTAGTGTTCTATTTTTTCTTTCAGCTACTCCATTTTGTTGTGGAGTCCTAGCAACACTAAATTCTCTCTTGATTCCTTTCATCTGACAGAACTGATTCATTTCAGTATTCTTAAACTTAGTTCCATTGTCACATTTGATAATTTTAACCCTGTGATTTATTTGGTTTTCTATGCTTGTGATAAAAGTTTTAAGGATTCCACTAGTCACATCCTTAGAGGCCAAAAAGAAAACCCAACTAAACCTACTAAAGTCATCAGTGACAACAAGGCAATACATATTTTTATTTAGACTCTTTACAAATGTTGGACCAAACAAATCCATGTGCAACATTTGTAAAGGCTGGCTGAAAGAGCTCACAAGTTTGGTCTTACATGAGGCTTTGTGCTGCTTTCCCTTCTGACAGGCAACACATGTATGGTCATTTTCAAAAAGTTTTGAAGGCAAACCTATTACAAGGTTTCCCCTCACAAGTTTGTTCATAGTTTTAAATTTTATATGACCAAGCCTCCTATGCCATAGATTAGATCATCTATTATAGCCTTTGCAAATAAACAAGTCAAACCTCCTGAAGGAACAACATTCTTTAGATCAAAACTGTACATGTTGTTCTGTTTGGGAACTTTAAGCAAGACTTGACTTTCATCAAGTAGCTTTGTCACACATTTGTGAGACAGAGAAAAGGTTAAACTTAAGTTCCTTTACAAAGTATACATCTTCAAAGTCTAATTTCCTAGTCCTAATTTTACATTTTCCAGTAATTTTACCTCCTTTAAGACTTCCACCAAATGCAACAAATCCACCATCAATTTCTTGATAATCTGTAAGGAAGGACTTGTTTCCGGTCATATGCCTAGAGCATCCACTGTTAAAAATCCCTTGATCCTGTAAAAGTATATTGTGGATTACCCTGCACTCAAAATAAGAGAATTAGTTTCTCTTGGGGACCTAAGCCATTGCTGACTTGAGTCTGCCTTGTAGATCAACATAGTTTAATCTTTTAAGCAATGTATGATCCACTGTCTTTGGAGATATGGTCAATAACTTCCTGTTGGTCTCCAAATCCAGCATGCTGAGGACTTAACAACATTATCTTTATTTCCCTTAGCAGTACTAACTACTGCTTTTGGCCCAGTAGTAGTGTAACGCCCCGACCCAAAAGGGTAGAAGTATTACAAATATGGTGTGACATCAAAAGCATTCATAATCATAACACAAGCATAAACAGCGGAAGTCTTAAATAAATAACCAAAGGAAATAAGTCAACACGACTTAAGGTACATAAGTTCTTGAAGGACAGACATATCCAAACGAAATAACCGAAATAACAAATGTCTCGAAAAGAAACAATTCATATATCAAAACTAAGATCTCTAGGGTAAGTCCACACTCAGCACTCATAGCCTGAAAGCAACCCCAGCTCCTAGCTTAGATACCTGCCGCAGGAAAAGAAAGTGCGGCTGAGCTTACAAAGCCCAGTGAACAGATATATATAATCGATAACGCAAAAGATTAAACGGAAATCAAAGGATACAATACAAGGTGCTAAGGATATCACAAGAAGACATGATCAAAGGAAATAAAATATAGGTAAGGACAATCAGAAGTCAATGCATTGTGTAAGGTAAGATGAAATCGTAAATCGAATCAAGTCCAATTGCCAAGCCCAAACAATTCATATCATAGTAACTGGGGGAGTAGCGAGCTCAATGTGAAAGACGTGGATTGCACCCAAACATCAGTCACCAAATATCCAAAATATCATATGTCATAATCCATCGATACAAAACAAATCTTAGGAGCATCCATAGCCCCCCTTAAACAAATAATAATCTTCATAATGCGCAATATAATATCAAATGGGGGACGGCGTGAGAATCACTCACACACACATGAGTCATTGCCAAAGGTTGCTTCAATGACACGGCATGTTACCCTTCTGGCTAGGAAACAAATAGTGGCTAGGGTCTCAAATGAAGGTTCAACAGAAAAGTCATACGCAACAGTTCATTTCATGGATCTTGCAAGGTACAATGTCACAAGGTCTCCAAATATCAACAGGTAGCTAACAGGTTTCAGATAGACATAATATCAGATCCATATAAGAGAACAAGATACGGCTCAGAGCAGTGTAGCAAATACATAAGGAATCAAAAGATAGAGAGGAATATGTCATGAGAAACTCTTAACGATAAGGTCGATTATTCTGTCCTTTATTCCGAAGCAAAGCTAATTACCAAGATAAACACCACAGGAATATCAAAATCACTCCCTCTTGACCGAACCTAAAGAAATGATGAATTAGAATTACAAACCATTCATTTAAGTTGTACTTTCTACTTTTAGTAACTTTCCATTTTTAGTAACTTTCCAAAATTAGTAACTTTTTGTTTTTAGTAACTTTCCATTTTTAGTAACTCTCCAAAATTAGTAACTTTCCATTTTTAGTAATTTTCCAAAATTAGTAACTTTCCATTTTTAGTAAGTTTCCAAAATTAGTAATATTCATCATTTGAGATTCTATTAAGTATTTTGAACTGATTTAGGGATCTTACTATGCCAACTTCAAAGTTTAGGTTTTAAATATGATAACTTTCCATATTTTAGGGTTTAATATACAAAATCAACAATTTTCAAGGTTAAAAGTGTAAATATCAAAGTTTCACATTTTATTCAGATTATACCTTCCATTTTCTGTATTTACAAGTCAAACCCTTAATTTACACAATTTACATATTTAGCCCTTTTGGTTTATTAATTAATTAAACATTATCTTTAATTAGCCCATATACAAAACAAGCCCTTATAGATTCAAATATGACAAATTCATACTTTATACATTAAATACTAACCAAACCTTCCACTTTTCGAATTTACATTTCAGTTCCTCTATTTAATTAATTATTTTTCTACCCCACTCTACTCTTACCTACCTATATGCCTAAATTACCCATTTTATCCAACAACATACTCCCGTATCCAATCCTGGACTTTTCCCTATACCCCCAACCCCTTATTTTATACCAGAATCTTAATAAAAATTCCCCCCCCCCACCCTAACCATGTCTACACTTAGACCCCATAGTTTCAGAAATTACAAAAAACCGTCCTTATACTTTTAAATAGCAAATCGGATAACAAATAAATCACTAAAACCATAATTAATTTTTCCAATCTGCAAAAATACTTATTTCCCAATCATTGGGCTATTAAATGCACCTGGAGAAAAATTATCAAAAACCTCTAACCCTAATTTATGTCATTCCTTTTTTCCTTTAATTCGAAATCGGCAAACAATGATAAATCCCCGATAATTATTCGAATCCTTCCTAAATTTTTCCAACAATTTATCTGAGTTATATGTGATATGAACAACCTTAGAAAAATATTAAATTAATTGTACGAATATTATTTGTGCCGATTTCATAATTAGCTAAAAATTAGGGTTTCGAACATGTTTTAATTTATAAAATCAAAATAACATGCATGATAATTTTTCTCATGCATAGAACGAATTAATATGATGAAAATTGAGATAAAAAAATACCTTTGATGATTCTTGATGATTTAATGAATTATTGAACCCGGTTGCTTAATTCGAACCCAAAACAAATACCACAATCGAACCAAGCACTTTAAAATCTTCCCACTATTTTTACCACAATCCTTGACCTTCAAAGTACCTTATAAAAATCGTGATTGACCTTGTAAAAATCTTGTGCCGCATCTTTTGTATTTTACGGTTTTCGGTGATATTGTTTTTAGGTTTTAAACAAATAAAATGGATAGATAAATATAATATGCTATTTGGCCGAGTTTAGGGGCTTTTAAAAATGAACAAAATCAGATTTTTAACTTGCATAATTATTTTGTCATTATCCATATTTATTTTATATTTAATTTGTAAAGTATAATTAAATAAATACATATTATTTCGGCATAATTATATATATATATAATTATTAATTATTTTTCTTGTATATCATAATGTATTTTAAATCTTACATAAATTCCATAATTGTCATAAGTTGCATTTTTATAATTTCTAACCTTTAAATGAATTTTATTTAAGCTTTTATGGATTTTCGTGCTTAGGTGGAATTTTGGGTAATTTTACACTTGTTGAGATTTTTAGGTTTTACATCTTCTTCCCCTTAAAAAAATTTCGTCTCGAAAATTGAAATGGAACAGCGAATGAAACGAAATGAGAAACGAAAACGGAAAACAATACCGAACTAGACAAAGAATGAGGTACTATCTGATAGATTCTTCGGTCTCCCAGGTAGCCTCACGGTCTGGGTGATTCTTCCAAAGAATCGTCACAAAAGGAATAACTTTGTTTCTCATGACTCTCTCTTGCCGATCCAGAATGGATTCAGGTTCTTCGGACAATGACATATCAGGCTGAATATGATCAAAAGGATAAGATGCGACATGCAATAGATGATAATGGTATCCCCTCAAAAGAGATACATGAAAGACATCGTGAACGTGCGATAACTGCGGAGGAAGAGCCAGACGATACGAAACCTCTCCAATACGTTCCAAAATCTCAAACGGACCAATGGAAATCGAGGAATGAGCTTGCCTTGATCAAAATGTGTTTAACTCCTCTGAATGAGCGAAACTTTCAGAAATAGCGATCTCAACTTGAAACGCTAAGTTCACGTCGTGTTATCTGTATTATCTTCTGTCGCGATCTAGCCTCTTTCAATTTCTCCTTAGCAACAGCCACTTTCTCATTAGTAATCTCGATGAGCTCCGGACCTTCAATCAAACGCTCACCTACTTCTCCAGCAAATAGGTGTCACCATTTTCTACCATTACAAAAAGCTCGAAGGTGTTGCCTTGATGCTGCATGCCAACTCTTATTGTAGGCAAATCCACCAGCACAATATTATCCCAGCTACATGTCATTCAAAAGAACAAAGCCCTCAACATATCTTCAAGTCTGAATGGGTCCTCTCTGAATCTGACCATCGGTTTGAGGATGAAATTGTTTACTGATTAAAGACGAGTTTCCAAGCTTTCTGTAATCCTTTCTAAAAAGAGACGTTAAACTTTCGGAATTCTCTGTCAGGACACATTAGAAGTCGGTGAGTACCATGCAGTCTAACGATTTCCTGTCGAAAAATCTCGCAACTTTACTATTACACATAGTTCTTCCGAAATGGTAGGATATGAGCAGACTTGGTTAGCCGATCAACAACCACCTCAAAACGCATCATGTCTTTTCTGAGTACGTAGGCCAAACCTAGTACACGAAATCATGGTAATATCATCCCATCTTCAATAGGAATCCCAGGCTGTACACAAACCCATAGCCCTCTGAGTTTAATTTTTTTTTTTTTGACCTGTGAAAGTCATATTTGGATACAAACGTAGCCATTCTTGCTTCATGCCATTCCACCAAAAGTACTGTTTCAAATCTCTGTACATCTTGGTTGAACCTGGATGAATAGTAAATAGAGAACTACGAGCTTCAGTCATAACCTTCTCGCGAAGTGCCTGATCATTAGGAACACATAGTCTATCTTCAAACCATAAACACCGTCATCATCAACACTGAACTCCAGTATGCTTACAGTCTTCGACATCTGCACAATAGCCCACAACTCACCGTCGTCCCTTTGAGCTTCTTTGATTGTAGCATGAGTTTAGAACTCTATCCTCATTGACTAGCCCACCCAATAGCCACCAGAACTCGTACACATACTAAACATCCAACACGCTCTAAATCACGAAGGAATATGGAATCAAACCAAAAGCTATCATCCAAGATTTTCGATAAGTACGCTCGGCCGGAACCACATTTGCTTGCCCGGATTGGTACTGGATGCTATGCTCATATCTTTCAGAAGTTCCGTCCATCTTCTCAGTCTCATGTTTAAGTTCGACTTTGTAAAAATTTATTTGAGTCTCGTATGATCTGTAAATATATACACGCTTCACCATACAGATAGTGTCTCCAGAATTTCAAAGCAAAAACCACGGCAGCTATCTCAAGTATCATGGGTTGGAATTTACTTCATAAGGTTTCAGTTTTGTCTTTGAAGCGTAGGCGATCCTTCCCATGTTGCATCCAAAACAACAACCCAAACCTTTCTTTGTATGCAACACTGTATATCTGAAAAACCACTGGAACCTGATGGAGGTCAAAATCCGGAGCAGACACCATTCCGTTTCTATTCCTCAAAACTCTCTGAGTCTCCGTCCACATCAAACTTCTCACCCTTTCTCATAGCTGGGGTAAGAGAGAGGTAAAGCTGAATCGGAGAAACCTCAACAAAACGTCGGTATATAGCCAGCAAGCCCCAGAAAACTTCTCTCTTCCGTCACCGTAGTAGGTCTCGGCATTTGGTGATAGCTTAACCTTTGATGGATCATAATGATGCCATCCTGCAGATACAATATGACCAAGGACACGGACTTGTGTAACCAGAACTCGCACTTCAAAACTTACGCATACCATTTCTTTGTCTAAGAATCCCAACCCAATCCGTAGATGTTGTTCCAATGCTTTCTTCAGACGTAGAGTATCGAGAGGATTGTCGTCGAGGAAAATACTAAACGAAAACTTTCAGGGTAACTCGCAGTTTCGGGAAACCGTGGTAAGGGTGACAATAGGGGTTCGGCCCAGCGGCTCGTGCGCGCGTGAAGATGTAGGAATAGGAGATCGGTGGTTGGGAAGGGGAAATGGGGTTGTGGAAAAAAAATACGGTTCATCAAATCCATAAACCACGGCAGGGAGCATTTAGTCAGACGAAACGGGC
The DNA here is from genome assembly GCA_026074375.1 of Tanacetum coccineum. Lineage (NCBI taxonomy): Eukaryota > Viridiplantae > Streptophyta > Magnoliopsida > Asterales > Asteraceae > Tanacetum > Tanacetum coccineum. Next base: position 39,837 of record BQNB010028392.1, on the reverse strand, counting down.
ATAACCAAGAAACTCTTAGTGGCATAAGCGTACGAAAAGAGTCTTAGAAATATCCTGCTTCTCACACGAAGCTGGTGATAACCAGATCGCAGTATCAATCTTAGAAAAATTTTGGCCCCTTGCAAGTTGGTCTAACAAATCGCAGATACGCGGGAAGGGATATCCGTTACGAATGTAATACGGTTGAGTTCGCGGTAATCAAATACACAAGCGCATGCTCCCTTCCTTCTTCTTAACAAATAAGACGGTGCACCCACGGTGATTGAAACATTGGGTCTTAATAAAAGCATTCTCCAAACATCTCCTGTAACTTGCTCCTTTAACTCATTCAATTCAACAGGTGCTTATACGATACGGAGCATTGAGATTGGTTCAGCACCGGGATTTAATCAATGCACAAAATTCAATCTCTCTAGCCGGAGGAAGTCCAGGAAGTTCATCCGAGAAAAAAACATCACGCGATTCACGACAACAGAAAATTTTTCAATATTAGAGACTCTCCAAAGATGTGTCCATACAGAAGCCAGAAAAACCTTGGCACCATGAGAAATCAAGGTACGTGCCTTAATAGCAGAGATGAGCTTAACGACTTAAGCGGTGTGAGGGTACCATGATTAACAAATTCCGGTTGGCGAACGCGTTACCAAAGATTACAGGTTCCTAGCATAGCGTCATGGTAGCTCGATGAGAAGCCAACCAATCCAATGCCAAGAATCACCATCAAAGTCGAGCATATGGTAGGAAGTAAATTTGCAGGACGGAATACGATATCAAAACGTACACGTGCAGTTTAACATATTCCATGTCAATAAGCATATGGTTCAAATCGTTTAATTAATAATCTGCCAGATTTAATATATATTAAAATTAACTTATTTTCTACTAAAGTATATATTTCGATTTCGTTCCAGTTTATTCGTTATTGGGAGTTAAAAGTCCCGTTTTATGTCAAAACGTCCGTCAAAATATAATTTGTTATATTTTATAAACTAAAGTCTAACTTATCAAAGTCTCGAATTCCGAATCTCACGTTCTATTTTCTGTTTTAGATTACTCGTTATATAAAGGCACTAAAGTCCATTTTTAGTCCAATTCTCGTCTAAAGCATATCTAACTGCTTATACATTAATATAAGTCCCGTTTTAATATTTATTTCATATTTTAACTAGACCGCGCAAGTTCTAATATTTTTCATCACATTATATATAAATCGATTAAATGAAACAATTTATATATTTTCGCGTTAACTAAACTCACTTTATTTTGGTGTCAACACACAACTTGACGCACCCCGGCTGATGGACAGCCAAACGCACCCTTGTGCGTGGCTGTTAAGCCAAACGCACCCTAGTCTCGTGTATAATAAAACCAAACACACCCTGGTTCGTTTTCTACTACACCAAACGGACCCCTTGTTGTTATATTCAAACCAAACACACCCTTCGGGTTTCGACAACCAACCCGGCTGTCCCAACAGCCAACCCGGCTGTGGTGGCAGCCAACCAACCACGCCTTTTCCCCCGGCTGTTTGGCAGCCTACCAAACGCACCCCGTGCGGCGGCTGCCCACCCGGTGTGGCGGAACCATCAAACACCCCCGGCTGTGAACATCAACCAAACGCACCCTTGTGGTTGTTAACCCTTAACCCGACCCGACAACCCTTGCCCCGGCTGTCCCGAGCCAAACCCAACAACCCGGCTGCCAACCCGACCCAAACACGCCCTAGGTGGGGCTGTCACAGCCAAACGCCCTTTGTGGTGTTATAACAAAAACCAACGCACCCTTGTTGGCTGCTAAATCTATAAACAAACACCCTTGTGGGGTGGTGACTGCCAAACCCGACACACCCTTGTGGTGGGTTGACTGCCACCCTAACACAACCCCTGGTGGTTTTTATAACCGAACCAAACAAACCCACACCCTCCTGTCGCACCCCGGCTGTCAACACGACAACCCTTGTCCCGGTTGCCAACCCAACGCACCATGCGTCGGCTGAACCCGAACCCCAACCCACCCCCGGTGGCTGTTAGCAACAAACGCACCCTTTAGTGGGGCTGGCCCGAGGTTCAAACGACCTTGAGGTGCTCATACTGAAACCAATCTTACACCATGGTACTAGAAAACCAAACGCTCCCATGGCGTTGTTGATAAACCCGTCGCACCCTTGTGGTTTAATAACCGAACCCGAACGCACCCCTTGTGGGTTCTTTAAAACCCAACGCACCTTGATGGGTGGCTGTGGTGGTGACGAGGGTGGTGCACGGTTTTGTGGTGGAGTGGTGGTGTCATGTCGGCGCGTAGTCAAGAGAGTGAATTGGGGGATCGTACTAGATCGGTGAGAGGGGGAGGTATTTTTGGTGGTTGGCCGGAATACGTCGGAAAATACTTTTCGGACGGAGCATTGGTGGAAGCCGGTGGCCGGATATTTTGTGGGAGAGAGAGAGGTGAGATGTATAACTTTTTGTGTGTGTATAAATGAAAGATGAAAATGAAAATTTAATATAAGTTTTATATATATATATATTAAATGTGACAAGTTTGTTATGAGTGTGGGATTAAGGTTGTTACATTTTTATTATTCTTTTATAAATATCGGTTTCGGGACTCATTTGAGCGACTTATGACCGATTTCTAATCTCGACAAACTTGCCTATTGGTTTTATAATCATTTTTTCTGTTAAAAAATGAGTATTATTTGATAATATTTTCAGAATTATTTTATACATTAATAATATTTTCTGGTATTCATTTTGTGAACGGTTTCGCTCCGTCTGAAATAAAAAGGGATTTCAACTCGAATTAGTCGCGTTTCAAAAACGATTTTAATTAATAAATGATGAATAATTTATTTAATATTTTTTAGTAATTATCTACTGATAACTAAAAAAAACAAATTATTGTTTTTGTGTGGTCCGCGTTGTATGTTATACTGTTGAATAATGTTTGCGGTGCTGTTTTAGCCCTTTTCGGCTCGTTTCCAGGTCTCGGGCAAAACTAAAACGTTGTCAGGAATATCATTCATCATCAAATAGCTTTAGAGTCAGACGTCGTGAATAAACGGGATTTGATGATCGTTCTTATAAGTCAAGTCAGATCCCAAAAAAAAGTAAAGATTGACATCGTCATTCTAATTCGAAAAATTTCGGATGTTACAGTACATACCCCTTAAAGAATTCCGTCCCGAGTTAATATTTGGTTATCGATTGTCGTGACTGATGAAAAGGTTTAAGATCTGATAAACCGTTTCTAAGCAAGTCGATGATAACTGTCTTATAGCAAGATTCGATGTTTCGACACTTCTCAACATACCAAAAGTTTGGCTAAGTTGACCAGGATATATAATCCATCAAGGTAGATATTTTAGAAAAATATCGTCACAAGTTTTATGATTGATATTAACACCACTGGTATCGCTCTCACTCGAACATCCCGCTTACTCAGACCACAATATTGTCTGCTTTCGCCTCCTTGCTCACGCTTTGCTTTTGTGTTCTTTGCTTGGACTTTCCCGAGGTCACCCAAAACAGTGCTATTCTCACTCCAGGCAAGCTCAATGCTTTCATAGCAGTACTAGGATGTACCGCGACCTACGTCTTCCTACTAGTGGCCCGAAATGAATAGTCCAACTATCTGTTTCGTCTAGGTGTTTATCTCGTTTAAGGGGAGTTGCATTACTTATTGAATAAAGTTGTATCAGTCGGGACCGCTCCAGGACCCAACAATAGCGACCATAACGTCAATACTATAACAAATGGTGACGGGATATTGCACTCAGTCTGTTAGCTCCACAGACAGTTCGTGATTGCAAAGATTGCAATGGCAAAAGTAAATAACTTACGAATATATAAGGTCGCTCCAAGTGAAGGCCTTAGATTCTGCTAAGTGGCATGTCACCGATTGTGTCTCTAGACCCTTTTAACGGATCCGGATGATTATTGATTTCAGGTTTATACCCGTGTCATATCGGATACCATTAAGCCCACTCATTTATAATTTCTTATTTACATAAAGAAGCGTCCAAATTTATGTAAGCAAGAAATGATAAACTTATGGTTCGGTGATTTATAATTTATTTATTTAAAATGAGGGTTCCCAATCCTTTTAAATAAAACAGATTATAATCATCCTACTTAATAATTCCCGGTGCAATACGCGTACTCTCATAACCTTCAAGGTAGTTGACATGACGATGCATGTGTTCTACTGAGTATTGGACGAGTGATTTAAAACTCGTCTTTAGAAGCTGGAAGTAAAAACTGCCAGGCGAGATCAAATAAAGTTCAAGATAATTAATGAGTACTCGGTTAGAGTAAATAAGGTAAAGATCTCTATAAACAAATCAGTATAGTGATTACCATATCGATCCTCCTATTACAAGTCCCGCCTATACAAGACTTGCAATACTTAGATTCATACACAATCCCGTGTAAACAGAACTGTGACGGCTTTGTTAACATAGCAATTTTCATATCAATCATCATATTACAAGTCCCGCCTATACAAGACTTGTAATACTTAGATTCATACATAATTCCATGTAAACAAAATTATAACGGCTTTCGCGTAATACGATATTATATAAAGTTATGAAGAAAATAATATTCTTAGAGACCATTGTTTAACTTACAATGTCTGACATATAATTGAGACCATTGTGCAACTCACAATGTCTGACATATAATTGAGACCATTGTGCAACTCACAATGTCTGACATATAATTGAGACCATTGTGCAACTCACAATGTCTGACATATAATTGAGACCATTGTGCAACTCACAATGTCTGACATATAATTGAGACCATTGTGCAACTCACAATGTCTGACATATAATTGAGACCATTGTGCAACCCACAATGTCTTAAGAAACGCTCCGGTATTTATATAAATAACTCTTATATAAATAATCGTACGATATACGCGAAAGGAAAGCAAGCATATATATATCATATATATGTATGCCACGTAAGCACTCAATGCAGCACGTAATGAAAGCACATAAGCAAGTAGCGTGTATGCACTTTGAAAATGTTTGTTGTGATGCAATTATTTGTGAAAACGGTTATAGTCTAGGGTAAAATATGCAACCTAGTTCTCTATAACCATTGCTCTGATACCAATCTGTAACACCCCCAAAAATCACTTACAACGCAGCGGAATACCAAATTAGGTGGTGTTTACTTCGTAATATACAACAATTGATACAAGGAGGAACGACCTCTAGGTTGTCGTTTGAATTTTAACAACATTTGTTAATTCAAATAAAACTCTGAATTTAATAATACATTTGTCATAATTTGCATCCAATGGAAAAGCTTGAATGTACAGGACTCCATTGCACATCAAATGTCCAAGCATCTTAATTCACCTGAGAAAACATGCATAAAGTGTCAACTTTAAAGTTGGTGAGTCATTAGATTAGTTTAAATATAAATGTAATTCCTCTTGTATTTCACATTACATGTAAAAATCTTCAATGATTATAAAGAATGCATGACACATTTATGTCATCAAAGTAACAATCTTATCCCCCCCCCCCCCCCCCCCCCTCCCCCCCCCAAAGATTTATAAAGAATGCATAACACATTTTATGAACAAAATTGAGTCACTATATAAAATTCTGTGAACTTTCCGCTCTATTATAAATTTCTGTGCCGCATCTATAACAAATTTCGTGCCTTGTTGGGGAAGCCGAAGTCCAACGATATAATTCCGACATGTTATAAAACGTTCGTTCCAGTGATTGCTAGTCACCGTACGGGGGTTTTAGTGTTGTCAATCCGAATAAGATCTATAATGTTTCGTTTACCTAATGAAGCGCTAATCACTATCCCCCGAACAGGGATCCAATCCGAACTAGATTCTATTTCATAACATTCGCGCTCACCCTCCAAGTGATTTATACAGTTCATGACGCTGTGACGTAGTAGCATTGTTTGTACCTCTTAATTTTGGGCAGAGTGATACAATTACTTCGCGTATTTTATACTACACGTTACACGGTGTCCCTCCAGAACTACCAGGCGGCAGTAAAGTAAAAAATATGTACTCCCGTTACCGTGTCACTCCTAACGAACAACACCGGCAGTATTTTTATTGCTAGCAGTTCAATCAGCCTAAGTATTCCGAAAATCATTTCATTGTAAAGTATGCAGTTGATGACAAAAATGAATTCAAATTAATGTATCCATAGCGGATATGCAAATAGTATGTAAACCGAATTAGTAAAAACAATCCTGTTGGTAAAGCCATTTGTAAACAAGCATGTTCTCACCCATAATATATGTAAATACCGTAAAACATGGGTATTAAACTCACAAAAATCCCTTATAACAATACTTTGTTTAGAAGATAACCAAATATTAAGATTTTGTAGACAAGGCATGTATCCCCCCGCGGGTTATAAAACATTCAAAAGATTGAAAAGCGAGGCTTGAAATCATAAAATTGGATAAAGACCACGTTTCAATTAATCAATTATCATCACACTGAATCTGCAACGATCTCGACCTACGACCTATTATTGAAAATTCTTTTTTTTTTTTTTGTCGCTCGATTATATTACCCGTATTAAATACGATCAACGATCGCGTACATCGTTACCACGAAATATAATATTTTTATTATGTATGCAGTCATATATAATGTGATGAGAAAATCCACTTGCGCATCTTTAAACCTTACCCTTAGTATTTTTTGTATATATACGATTTTTTCGGTCTAATCATAAACTTATGTCGAATATTTAAAGATAAAATTACTATTTTTTAGGACCTTCCTTTCGAAACCGAATAATGATCTTAAAAACTATTAATTTAAAAATATAATTAACCGACCTTTAGATTTGAACCGTATATCTCAACTTTTACAGCGACAATCCTCGCGGCAAAAGGTAAAACGCCATACGGACAACTTTCGTGTTTCCGCGGAAGGCTGAAACGGCTGCCGAAAGTGCATCAAATCGTTTATTAATAATCTGCCCCAGATTTTAATATATATTAATATTAACTTTTTTTTATATTAGTGTATATTCCGATTTTGATCCAGTTTCTTCGTTATTAAGAGTTAGAAGTCCCGTTTTATATCAAAACGTCCGTCAAAATATAATTTGTTATATTTTATAAACTAAAGTCTAACTTATCAAAGTCTCGAATTCCGAATCCCACGTTCTATTTTCTGATTTAAATTACTCATTATATAAAGGCACTAAAGTCCATTTTTAGTCCAATTCTCGTCTCAAATATGACTAATATCACTTATACATTAATATCAGTCCCGTTTTAATATTCATATCGTATTTTACTTAGACGCGCAATTTATAATATTTTTCATCACATTTTATATAAATCGATTAAATGAAACAATTTATATATTTTCGTGTTAACCAAACTCACTTTATTTCGGTGACAACACACTCAAACGCGACGCACCCCGGCTGTTTTCGCAGCCAAACCCAACAGCCCCCGGCTGTTAAACCAAACACGCCCTTTTCTCGGCTGTTTCCCAGCTGTCCCCGCAATTAAACTCACGCGCCCGACCCGGCTGATGGACAGCCAAACGCACCCTTATTCGGTGATAACCACAAGAACCAAACGCCCCTTTTTGTGGGTTGTTCTTACCACAAACCAAACGCACCCTATGTGGGCTGTTTAGTCCAAACGCACCCTTGTGCGGTTTTGTCCAACCAAACAAACACACCCTAGTCTCTACAATAGCCCAAGCGCACCCTTCGCTGTGAGACCACAACAAACGCACCCTATTGCTTGTTATATGACCGAACCAAACACACCCTAGGTGGGGCTGTCACAGCCAAACGCCCTTTGTGGTGTTATAACAAAAACCAACGCACCCTTTTGGGGTGGCTGTGAACCTCAACCCAACGCACTCTCGTTGGTAGAACAATCAAACACCCCGGCTGTGAACCCACGAACCCGACCCAAACCAACCAAACAACCCAACCATCCCGATGTCATCCCGTCGGCTGTTACCACTAACCCGACCACACCCTTTTGTTGCAAACCAAACGCAGCCCTCGGCTGTTAAACTCAACCCGAACCCACCCCCTTGGCTGTTATAAACCAACCCAAACGCACCCTTGTCGCGTGGTGGTCACAGCCAAACCCGAACCAAAACGCACCCTTCTTGGTTGTTTATAACACAACCCACACGCACCCTTCTTGGTGACCTCAGACCCACAAACCAACGCACCCTTTTGGTGGTGGTGTTTTACCACCGAAACAAACACCCCTAAACCCCTCGGTGGTGTTACTATAACAGAAACAAACGCACCCTTCTTATAACCACACGCACCCCACGATGGCTGTGGTAGTGGCGTGGGTTCGGTGGTGATGATAGTGGTGGTTTCGGTGGGTGAGTGGTGGTGGTGGAGTGGTGGAAGTGGCGCGTGGAGGAGAGTGGTGTAGGGGATCGAGTAGATCGGGTGAGTGGAAGCATATTTGGTGTTGGTCGGAAAACTCCGCCGGAAAAGTTTTCCGGCGGCGGCGGTGGTGGCCGGCGGTGGTGGGGGGTCGCCGGAGAAGATGAGTGGGGAGGGAGAGAGAATATATGAGTGTGTGTATATAAATGTGTTGAAATGAAAAAGATATATAAGTTTATATATATATATAAATTAAAGTGACAAGTTGAAAGAGTTGAGGGGTTAAAAGTGTAACATTTTTATTATACTTTTTGATAAAAGCGGTTCGGGACTCATTTGAGCGACTTAACGAACGATTCAAATCTCGAAACTTGCGCCATTGTTTTTATAATTATGTTTCCGACTACTATATATACAAAATAAGTATTTTATTGTAATATTTCAGAAATATTTTATATCATTAAATAAAATTTCTGGTATTCTTTTTGTGAACGGTTATGTCGTGTTAGAGAAATAAAATATGAATTTAAGATCGAGTATTCGCGTTATCAACAGCTTTTAATTAAAATGATAACTAATTTATTTAATATTTTTTATTAAATAAATACTGTTAATTAAAAACAATTTTAATTGCATTTTGTGTTTCCGTCTGTTGTATATTGTTCGAATATGTTTGGGTGCTGTCTTTGCCCCTTTTCGGCTCGTTTCCAGGTCTCGGAGCAAAACTTACAAAGTGTAGAATGTCATTCCAATCAAATTTGGCTCTAGAGTCTGAGTCGTGGATGAAAACGTGATTTTGTGATGTTCTTATAAGTCAAGCAGACCCAAAAAGTCAAAGATTGATATCGTCATTCTAAATTCGAAAATTCTCGGATGTTACATCCACTTAGCTCTTGCACTCAACAAGCTTGGACTTGCATTGATTTGTTTAATTCTTGTTTTTTTCAATATTTAGTTGTGATGCATTTGTTATGGTATGGTCCCGATTTATACTCAAAGTGTGGGATGGGTTACTGATGATGTTACATCGTGAATGGCGCCGTTTACTTCATATTGTATCATAGTTGAAATTTTATGACACTGTTATCATCATTACGCTTTTCTAATACTATTATTGAATTTTCACTTTTTCATTGCTTTTGAATCATGGTGGCAGTAGTCCGATCACGATATGACAATAGTAATTTGGTCACGAGCAACAATTGCAGCGGGGCCTAGGTACGAAGCAACAATAGACGGTAGCTGGCCTAGTACTAAAACCCTAGCCTTTTTATGCGTCCCTTTTGAGCCAACATAGTATATTACGCAAGTGTCTAAAGTTGTTGCAAGTTCCTTTGGTTCGTTACTAGTGATTTGCGCATGATACGTCGCCTATATAAGTTACTCATACCGCGTTATTTGTTTTTACGCATGCTACGTTGTTTCCCTCAGTTACTTATATATATATTGTCATTTCATGCATGCCACGGCTAAAGTGTTCATATGTGTGCGTATATATTAGACATGCTTTGGTTATAGGTCGTGTGCAACAATGCGAGGCAGAGGCTTTCGTTAATCTACATGGTAAGGGGCACATGAATGTTAAATTACGAGAATAACTTACCGAGGTCCGAGCTTGTCGAACGATGGTGAGAAAGAAGGATGGTGGTAAGATTTGAACTTGGTTGCTACTTCTTCTAAAGCCGACGCCTACTTAGTTCTTGTACTCAACGAGCTTGAACTTGAATTGTATTGTTTAACTCTTGTTTTTCAATATTTAGTTGTGATGCATTTGTTCATGAATGGTTCCCGATTTATACTCGAAGTTTGGATGGGTTACTGAGATGTTACATGTGAATGGCCCTATACTACTATTGAATCATAGTGAAATTTTATAATACTGTTATCATCATTACTCTTTTCTAATACTATTATAGAATTTTCACTATTTCTTGCTTTTGAAATTGAAATTATATCAGGTTTACCATATGTAGCATGTGAATGGAGATATTCAAGATAAGAGAATGGGTAGGGTAGTGTGTAAGGCTTGTAATGATAGTGTTTTATTATCATTGTGTATTGGTTTATATAGGCATTTATATGTATATACCTGGTATGGGTTTTCATATATATGTAATTTATTTGATCTTTGTTGAATTCGATTTTAGTTGTCATGGTTATTAATTTGTGAGTAGATGGTTTTATAAAGTGGTACAAGTAAATGGTCTCATTTCACAAAAGTGAACTAAGTATGCTTTTTATCGTTACTCATACTAAAATTTCCTTTTAGACATAGAGTAATCATGATGATATCCGCACGCAAATTAAACTTTCTATGACAAAAAGTAATGTATGACGATCATAAAATGATTTATCGTTGGGATTAACGGTAAAATCTGCAAACTTGCGGTACATGACTTTTACTTAACGAAAAGAGGATCAAATTTTCTTACGAGGTGTCACATTTGTGATGCTAAATATATTGTACAATTTGATGATAAGCAAGGAACATTATTTAATGCTAACAAGGAAATTGTGCTGATAGTCCCAAGAAGAAATGATGTATATGTCCTTGACATGACATCACTGACTCTAAATGGAGCCTGTTTCTTTGCCAAAGCCTCATAAAGTGTAAACTGGCTATGGCATAAAAGGCTATCACACTTGAATTTCAAAAGCATTAATAAACTTGCTAAGCAAAACAAAGTTCTTGGTCTTCATTCACTTGTTTATTCAAAGGATAAACCATGCCCTGCATGTGAAAAAGGTAAACACAAAAAAGCTTCTTTCAAAACTAAACAAAACTTTTCAATCAGGAAATGCTTGCATCTTTTTCATATAGATCTCTTTGGACCTGTCAGTCCAATATCCATTAATCATGAGAAATACACCCTAGTCATTGTTGATGAGTACTCAAGGTACACATGGGTTTATTTTCTCAAAAGAAGAGTGAAGCAACGTAAATGATTATGTCTTTTGTTAGGATTGTTGAAAACCAAAATGATGTTAAAGTCAAACAAATCAGAACTGATAATGGGACCGAGTTTAGAAACACTAAGCTTGAGATATTTTGTGATGAGAAAGGAATCTCTCTGAACTTATCTTCTCTTTATACACCTAAACAAAATGATGTACCTGAAAAGAAGAATAAAACTCTCATTGAGGCTGCTAGAACTATGCTTTCAAACCAGTCAATGAAACCCTATAAAGAGGAATGATTGGGTCACTGATGTACTTAACTGCAACCAGGCCTGATATCCAATTCTCAACATGTCTATGCGTAAGATATCAGGCCAGTCCAAAAGAATCACACCTAACAACTGTGAAAAGAATCTTTAGGTACCTGAAAGGTACTTCATCCCTTGGTCTGTGGTACCCAGAGTGTTCAGGCTTTGATCTAAAAGTATACTCAGATTCAAACTATGCTGGTGGCAACATGGATAGAAAAAGCACCTCATGTGCCTGCCAAATACTTGGTGGAAAATTGGTTTGTTGGAGTGCTAAGAAACAACAGTCAGTGGCTATGTCCTCAGCTGAGACTGAATATGTTACTGGGTGTTGTGCAAATATTCTATGGATGAAAAGTCAACTTAGTCATTACAAGATGGTAGCCATCTTTTGTGACAACACAAGTGCCATTGCTATCTCCAACAATCCAGTCCTTCATTCAAGAACCAAGCATATTGATATAAGATATAATTTCATCAGGGATCACATCCTTTAGGGAGACAGAATTACACTTCATCCCCAGTGAGTATCAGCTAGCTGATATATTCACCTAACCTGTCACACCTCGCCATGGCGGAAACACGAGGCGTAACTTCATGGGTATCATCACAACATAATGGTGTCAACAATAGAGAAAACTATATGAATAAACATAAATAGACACAAAGTGTCATGACAATACCTTAACACAAAAGAATCTTGCATTAATGAAAAAGGGTCTCGTTAATACAAAGACTTAACATGTCTCACAAACCTAAGAAATCAAACAACATTCAAGAAGAATCCATAAAACAAGTACAAAACGAAAATCAGAAGATAAACTCCATATTGAATCCTAAGGTCTCTCTAGCCACTTTTAGCTTCAAAACCCTCAACATCCTCACCTAAAAATGATGCTTAAAATGTCAACATAACGGTTGGTGAGAGTCATAGGTTTACGACACACAATTCAAGCTTTAAATCAATTACTGTGATTAATAAAAACAGAACAGGGCAGGACAGTTAAGCTACTATTATACAGGCTAACATGCATACATAAAAACAACCATAACTAGGACGGAACGTGTCCCCCGATCCAAGCCACAAAGCATGTCTCACATTAATGGGTAGGAACGTTACCCCCGATCCAAAGCACACAACATTGGGTAGGAACGTTACCCCCGATCCAAAGCACACAACATTTAGCACATAACATATAATAGCCACATAAAAGTCCATGCGACAATTAAACCACATAATCACAGCAATTAAAACATTTCAAAACATACTTTGCATCATTTCCATCCCAGGAAAACATAGTAAAAATGGGACTATGAAACTCACCTGATGCTCAGCTACTTGACAGAATCTTGCAAACAATCTAAATACAACAAAAACACAAGTTACACTCGGTTAAGCTAAATGCCCCAACCAATGTAACAATCATATGATGGACTTCTAAACCTTATACTAAGTTTATAATCCTTTAAATACATCTCCTATATCATTTTCATACCTTATATAACCTTAACCATTAACTTCTAATTTCACCGTTTCTGACTTAATTTTGTAGTCACTTTATGACCCCAAATAAAATACTAAAACACCTAATTGATGGTTCTCCTCACATCCCCTAGCTCCTCAATGTGTTGTGAGCTATTGTCTTTTTAAAAAAAATAATTTTAAGTGGAACTATTTTATAAAAATTCATCATTATAAAGTACTCAGATTCGTACCTGAACGTACACCAAAAAGTTTGACATCCTTAAAAATACTTAGAAAATGTTTTAGCGCTAGCCCTTCGAACTGGAGTTAATAGACACCTAAAATATGACCTCTGATTTTTGGCTAACCTTAATTTGAATTTTAAGTAGGGGTTTTACTCCCCGAAATCAGACCCAAATCTGACCTGAATTTACTATTTTGACAACTTTTCTTACGAAAATCATTAGACTAACCTCCCGACCTCGAAATCGATCGTGGCCGGACTTTTTGAAAACTAAACTCTCTGAACTTATCAATGGACATAAGATTGATAATAAAACACGTTACCATCATTGAGATATCAATCGAACAACATGACCTAAAATTCTGCCCAAACCTAATTCCTTTTCTAACGCATTCTAGACCTAACTGATTACACCAAAACGCTTATAATTTATCCCTAATCACTTCTAATTAGTCTAACATCATTAATTTACAGAGAATATGGAAACCCTAATTCCATAAATTTAGTGTTACATTAATTTAAAAAGAATATTAATTGAAAAGAGTTTAAGAACTTACCTAAAAACTTTGATTTGATTACACAAACCACCAACTTGAATCTTGATAAAAAAATCTTTTTTTTTCTTCCTGCTTGGGGTTTCGGTCGACCAAAAATAACAAAGGGGAAGGAGAAGAATGATTTGTATTTATAGTGTTTCAAAAAGGGTTTTAGATAATTACCTTTTTAACAATCCTACTCAAATACAAATTTATTTTATAATAAAACTCTTTTTTTCTTAATAACCGGCCAAACGAACTCCCCTTTTTTATTTTTTTTTATTTTAATTATTATTAATTACATATTACCCTCTAATTTTGACATTTTTTATAAAACCCCTTTTTTCTACCTTTCAAACATTTTAAATTAAAACTAGATTAAATGACTATAAATAAATTTCATTTCAAATTTTATTTTACTAACTTAATAAAACTATGTTCTAATTTCTATATTTTCTAACTAAACTTTTAATTTTACTAACTACTAACACTTAAATATATAAATACGTATACATATACATAAAAATATGTACACACATAGAATTATACTATCATTTTCGTTGTCACAAAAATGTGAACAAAATAAAATACCCAAAACAGCCATAAATTCAATCACAATAAGACGATCACGCTCCATGGATTGATAATATAAGACGATCACGCTTCATGGATTGATAACCAACTCATATAAGATCACATAAACACATAATTATTATAGCACATAATGATATTTAAGTCAATACTAACGGTTTGACTAACCTGCTCAAGGCACAGTTGTCACACAACCCCTGGATGAACCTACTTTCACAAGGTTGAAAGCTGAGTTAGGCATGTTGAACATTGCTTGATCAGTCTCCCTTATTAAACATGTTTAGTGTGATGTATATGCTTATCTCTCCTTGAAACCTTTCTCCCTGAAACATATATGACTCCCATGAAATTGAGGGACACATTAAATGAAGTAACTAAATGCTCTAAGTCTTTAGTTACTTAAATGTTCTAGGTTGGTGACTGACCACATTAAATAAGGAACAAATATTCCTTATTTAAATGTCATCCAACAGTCATGGGCCCCCACTTCTTCAATATATCACTCAAATACCCAACCATGCATTTAGTGCGCACTCCCGCAAACAAAATCCCTTCCCAATACGTCCTTTCAAAGTCTACCCAATTGTTATCCATACGTCATGCCTGAAAAAGTGCATGACACAAAACGGCTACACAGTAGCCGAAATGAAAGGGATAGTGCAAGTGGGATGACATCATTAAATGGGGTTACCAAACCGTTTTTAACTTTTTCAAAAAATGAAAATTTTAAAAATATTAAAACCTTTTCATATCCACCTATAAATAACCCAACCAAAAAAGCACACACAATACTTTTCAAAAGCAAGAAATCTCTACAAAATTTTGCTCTCAAAGCCAAAGTGTGTTCTTTACATTTTTCTTGGTAAAAACATTTTCATCAAACCATTTTTTCTTGATCAAAGTTGTACATTGTAACATTTCGTATTTTCAGGTCATTTACTACTTCATTTATTCTATTATTTATTTTTAGGCTTTTACGCGTTCGCTTTTAATTTCTACCGTTAAGCTAAATCGCGTAAACTAAAAATGATCATTAACGTAAACAGGCATCAAACAATTAAATGTTTACGTCAAGTAAGTGTTATAAAGTTATTAGGATGATAATTTATAACTTTACGCTTTTTTTTATTGGTTACGTAAAACGTTTACGTAACACAATAAAACTACACTTTTGCATGCATGGCAAACCATAAAACTCACTACACTCAGCAAATACCCACTAATACCATAATACCCAAAAACTTCATAAAACATTTGTTTAATTCAGCCCCTAACAAATTCTACAACAATATATCACACATTACACTTGAAATTCATTCAAAAAAATTCTCCCAATAACAAACTTAAACTACATATTTGTTATCAATGGATCAAAGACACTTTTGTTTTCTTTCTTCTTACTCCCAACCCACGTCCAACTCCTAGGAACATTTAGAAACCATAAGACAAGCATAGAAGTATGGTCATTCCATCTTACACAAAGTAAGGCTAAACCTAAACTTGTCCCTAGCCCTAATCTTGTACTAAATACATTAAAAACATTCCATTATCCCCTCCTTGTATCATAACCCACGGTTACACCAAAAAATGGGAGAAGAAACCACAAAGTTACAAAGAGTGCCTTGTTACATCCATGTTAGTAAAGCACAACACAAGGTCTTCACCCTACTACATTATACTAACCTAGCATAGTACTATATCAATAAACAATACACTTTGTTTCTCTTTTGTACACCAAAACCAGCCGACCAGCTTCACCACTCAAAACCATTTGTTGGTTTGATAACACTAAGTGGTATTAACAAGCCTTGGCCTATAAATAAAACCCATAAAGTGATAAGGTTCTCACACTTAAACATTTCAAAGAAAATCACACACACAAACTCTCTCTACACACACCCTAGCCCACGGCTTGAGTTTTTCAACATTAAAACTTTTATAGTTTTCATTTTTTAAGGGTTACAAGCATACAAGGGTCATTACTAATCATATATAAGGTGTCTTGGAAGCCTGGTTTGGGTTAATCAAGGGTTATTACAAGGAG
This sequence comes from Tanacetum coccineum, assembly GCA_026074375.1. Taxonomy (NCBI): domain Eukaryota; kingdom Viridiplantae; phylum Streptophyta; class Magnoliopsida; order Asterales; family Asteraceae; genus Tanacetum; species Tanacetum coccineum. Next base: position 23,374 of record BQNB010028392.1, on the reverse strand, counting down.
TTAAATTAGGGTTTTGTGAAATTAGTGTTTTCTAAACCTAATTTTCCAATTAGGGTTTTCTTGGTTGGGTTTAATCTTGATCATCATTCATCCTACATTCATCTAAGGTTTACCTAAGACCCTAATCTATTCATTTATTTCATTTCATGATTTATATAATTTTTATATTGTTAATCATCACCTAGGTTTTATTTTTGGAATTTATAAAGTAAAAACATGTATATACATACACGAAATTATTTTTCATGTGATAAAGATGATGTTTACAATATGTCAATATGCTTAAAATAAGGATTTACAAGTGTTGGATAATTTATATAATTATTTGTCAAGTTTTGATTATTTATTTATTTATAAAGTTATGGAAATAAATAAATATGTGGGACTTATTTCTTGGACAATATGGACATATTATAATGTAGGGGACTTAATATATACACAAGATGTGCATTGTATAAATTAGAGGACTTGTGATAATTTATATAAGTTATTAACACATAAAAACAAGTTATTTAAAAGTCATAAAAACAATCCGAAGTTACTGTAGCAAACAGTACCTGGGGAAAATTATTTTATAATTTTGTAAAATAATACATATTATTAGCTTTCTAAATCAATAAGAAACTTGAAAATCCGATAAATAACGAAGGAGTTATGATGTTTACAAGATTTACAATTATAAAAGTAAGTTATAAAAATAATACAATTCGAATTTAAGTTAAACATTTGATATTTTTCTGTAAAAGTAGATTGTATAAGGATTATAAAAAGGTAAGAAACTTGAAAATCCAATGGGTAATGAATTAGTTATGACTTTTTCAAGTTTATGTAATAAAATAAACAAAAGTAACTTTATAAAAGTAGTTTTATAAAAACCTGCTACTGTTCACGACAGTGAGCTGATGAAAATTATTTTTGTTAGATAGAGCTTTTAATTACGAAGACGTGGGCGAAAGAATCACTAAAAACCGAATTAAAACGAATGAGATATGATTTTTATACGATTTCAACAATTAATATTTATAAAAAGTATTTTTATAAATTTACACATACTGTTACTGTTCACAACAGTAAAAATACACATAATAAATGTAATGGTTGATTAGATTTTTCAAATACGAAACCATACATATAAAGAACGTATTAAACGGAGGTAAAACGAATAAATTACGACATTTTTAATATTACAACAATTAATTATATAAAAGTAGTTTTATATAATTTATTAAATTGATTAAATGTTACTGTTCATCAGTAACTTAATATTTACAAATATGATATTTTAATATATCATTCAAATACGAAACCACGGATATAAAGAATATGCAAAACGGAATTGAAACGAAAAAGATATAAGGTTTATAAAACCTTATGCACTATTTTTATACTTGTGCACTATTTTTGTGAAATCAATTAAACTAATTATATAATGTTATTATATAATTATCTAAAGGTGATAAAACAATTACTTTTCATAAACGAATAATTGTTGGACAATTTTAACATTTTCACAATACGGATTCATGAACATTTATTTTACAAATGCAAATCAAATTGTTTAATTTTATAAATTAAACAAACACTTTTAGGTGGTGATGTAACTATATAGAATTATGAAGTATGGCATTGTTATTTCAAAGTGTATAGTATTCATACGACCTATGTTTAATTAGGTTGCATTCGGACTTCGCTTGTCGATTCACTCACTTGATTTATTTCATTCACTTCATTTGTTGAGGTGAGTTCATAGCCTCATGTTTTATTATATCAATGATTTACAACTTTTGGGGTGAGAAACATGCTTTGTTTTACAAATTGGACGTAAGTGTACATTTTATCATGATTACGTGTTTGCCTAAGTAGCGATAACCCTCTGAGCCCATTATCATGAACTGTCAATTACTTTGTGTGAGCGCGAATGTTATAAATAGATCTATTTGGGGTTGACATCCCTATCCGGGTGAGTAGCTCTCACTGGTGTCACAGAGTGAACCAACGTATGTATAACCATTGTCCGGATACGGATGTTGCGGTTAGAACATCATCACGGTCAATTTAGGCATTTTATATTGCATCATACGATGTCACGCTTCCGGTGCATGACTTAGGGAAACGTAATTACATTTGTGATGTTTGCATATGTTGCATTATCATACATTTGAAAATCTTACAGTCCTACATTACATTTTACATAAACCTATGAATTCACCAACTTTATGTTGACGTTTTAAGCATGTTTTTCTTAGGTCAATGAGGCACGAGGTGCTAAGGATACATTGGGATAGTCTTTTGGGAGTCATGCATTAAAGATTTAGAGTCATTACATGTTGGGATATTGTTATGATCTAAAATCTTTGTTATCAAGTGTTGAACTATTTAAGCCATTGTGCTTTGTATTAAATAATTTCGATAAATCCAATGTATCGTATTTTAAACGACTCTTTTAGAGGTCGTTCTCATATCTTGTGCTATTGATCTATAATGTAACGCTCCCTGATACTCATATTCTGCTGCGACCCAATTTGGGGGTGTTACAGTCCTAACCTTTAGAAGATTAATTGTTTATTTGATTAAACATGGGTAGTTAATTTTCTTCAAGGAGTATTATCCAAAATACTAATTCTTGAACTTTAACTATGTTTTATAGATGGCACAACCTGATCAAAACATAAACCATTCGGCTTTCATGTCGATGTTTGAAAAAGAAAAACTTTCTGGAAATAATTTCAATGACTGGTTTCGTCAACTTAAGTTAGTCTTGAGAGTTGAAAAGAAAATGTTTGTCATTGAACAGCCTTTACCTGCGGCTCCTGCTGTTGATTCCAATGCACAAGTGTTGTTAGAATGGAATGCATTATATGATGCATACAATGAGGTGGCTTGTCTTATGCTCGGTAGTATGACTCTTGAACTTCATAGACAATTTGAAAATTATTCACCTTATGAGATGCTTTAGGAGCTTAAATCTATGTTTGAGAAACAAGCTAAACTTTCCATGCTTGCAAACAAGAAGAGGGTAAACTAGTTGATGCATATGTTCTACAGATGAAAGGATATGTAGACCAACTGGAACGTCTTGGCTATATGCTACCACAAGATGTTATAGTGGGTCTTATCTTAAATGGCCATACTAAAGATTTTGCGGGATTTGAAAGAAATTACAATATGCATAACATGGGAAAGACGAATGGTGAACTACATGCTATGCTCATTGAGTATGAAAAAGGTTTACCTAAAAAGGCTGAAACACCACAAGTAATGATGATTAAAGGTGGTAAAATCCAGAAGGCCAAAAAGAAAGCGCTTAAAGCTAAAGGCAAGGGTAAAGCTAATGGCAAGGGAAATGATAAACAAGTTTATATCCCTAAACCTAAAAATCCTAAACCTTTTGCAAAAGGGCACCCAGCTAAGGATGACACCTACCACCACTGCAAGGAGGTGGGTCATTGGAAAAGGAATTGTCATGTTTATCTTGCTGAGTTGTTGAAGAAAAAGAAGCAAGTTGGCTCTACCAGTTCTTCAGGTATCTTCACAATAGAATTATTTGCTTTCCCTAATAAATCATGGGTGTATGACACTGGTTGTGGTACTCACATTTGTATTACAAAACAGGGGTTTAGAGAAGCAATGAAGCTGAAATAATGAGCACTCTATTTGTACGTGGGCAATGGTGTTCTTGCACAAGTAGAAGCTATTGGAAGTTATGACTTAGTTTTGCCTAATGGCCTAGTGATTTGTTTATACAATTGTCATTATGCACCTTCTATAACTAGAGGTGTTGTTTCAGTTCACCGTTTGGTAGAAAATAGATTTGTCCAGTGTTTTATGGATTTTGGAATTACAGTTTCTAAGAACAATGGTCATTATTTTAATGTTATTCCTAGTAATGGTATTTATGAAATTGATATGCATGATCTTGTACCAAATGTTAATTCTATTTATAATGTTAGCACTAAAAGAGCCAAACATAATTTGGACTCAAATTATCTATGGAATTGCCATCTTGCTCATATAAGTAAGAAATGTATTGAAAAGCTGCAACAAGAAGGGCTTTTAAAATCAACAGATGATGAGTCATTTGATCAATGCGTATCTTGTTTATCGGGCAAGATGACAAGGAAATCGTTTCCACATCGTCCCGAAAGGGCGACTGATCTTCTTGGAATAATACATACTGATGTGTGTGGTCCACTTAGACATGTGTCAAGACAAGGTGCTAGCTACTTCATTACGTTCATTGATGAATTATTGTCGTTATGTATGTTTTATCTTCTAAACATAAACAATGAGGTCTTTGAAACATTCAAGTGTTTACAGAATGAAGTGGAAAATCACTAAACATCGGGAAGACAATCAAGGCTCTTCGATCAGATCGAGGTGGCGAATACATAAGCCAATTTAAAGATTATCTTAAAGCTTGTGGAATTGTCCAACAGCTTACTCCTCCATACACACCACAACACAATGGCGTATCTGAAAGGAGAAATCGTACTTTGTTAGACATGGTTCGATCTATGATGAATCTTACAACTCTGCCGTTATCCTTTTGGGATTATGCTCTAGAGTCTGCAACATGCATTCTCAATATGGTTCCAACCAAGAAGGTTGATAAGACTCCATATGAATTATGGTATGGAAAAGTTCCTAATCTATCTTACTTAAAGGTCTGGGGTTGTGAGGCGCTTGTGAAGCGGGATACGCTTGACAAACTCCAACAAAGATCTGTTAAGTGTATCTTTATAGGATACTTAAAGGAAACAATATGTTACTATTTTTACTTCCCACCTGAAAATAAAATATTTGTTGCGAGGTACGCTGAGTTCTTTGAGAAAAATATCATAACTCAAGAAGTCAGTGGGAGGGCCATAGATCTTGAAGAAATTCAAGATGGAGATATATCACCTTCTGAAATCACTAGCAAAATTCCTATGGAGGTTGAATGTTTTGAACCACCTCAAGAGGAAGTGATTTCGGTTCATAGGTTTGAAAGGAAACATCGAGCTCCAAATCGTTTATGTCTAAATGTAGAGGCGGAGGAGCATAGTCTAAGGGATCTTAATGAACCTACTAACTACAAAGCTGCATTAATAGATCTGGAATCTGATAACTGGCTCGATGCTATGAATGCAAAAATGCAATCCATGAAAGATAATCAAGTCTGGCGCTTGGTTGATCTTCCTCCTAATTATAAGATTGTTGGGAGCAAATGACTTTTTAAGAAAAAGACTGACATGGATGGCAATATACATACCTATAAAGCTTGTCTTGTATTGATTATGAAGAAACATTCTCACCCGTTGCTGACATTAGAGCTATTAGGTGTAACACCCCCAAAATTCAGGACAACGCAGCGGAATGGTAAGGTTGGGGTGCTACTTCAGGGCACAAAACACAAGTCACGGAAAACGACCTCAAAAGAGACGTTTTATAAAATGTCACATTCAATTTAATAAAAATGTCAGAGTTACACAGGTTCCATTTATAATGTATTAGAAAACATTGTCAAAACGTTTGTCAAATAGTACTCAAGTTATTAAGCCTTCAAAAATATATATATCCGCGCGACACGAATGCTCCCAATGCTCCACTAGCAAAATAGCAACCTGAAAATACATGCTAAAACGTCAACAATAATGTTGGTGAATTCATAGGTTTAAGTGAAAAGCAATATTGAAATAATTTAAGAAATATTTCAGAAGAAAAGTAGCGTTACAACAACATTAAAAGTGTTATTTCCTAATCCAATCCGAAATCCAATTAGTGATTTAGTATATCCAATAGTATTAAAAATTGAACCACAAGATCGAATAAGGTGGACTAAGAAACATATTCCGAAGTCCCAATAACAAGTAATGTAGACAAGTGAAACACATTCATCAAGTCTAAAGAAAACATTTAATTATGCACTAAGCTCATTACCGTCGTATCGATTTATTCGTAACTATAAGGGAATTGCCACCAGAGTTCGTAAATATAACGGATTTGCACCATAATCGTAATTATAATGAAATTTGCAACCAGTAATCGTATTTGCACCAGTAATCTGTGCATTATAATGGATTTGGCACCATAATCGTATTTGCACTAGTAATTCGAATTATAATGGATTTGCACACAGTAATCGTATTTGCACCAGTAATAGTAATTATTCTTATGGAATTGCACCATTATTCGTAATTATAAAGGGATTTGCACTAGTAATCGGGCTTTAGCAAATGCATTCATGCAATATCTGGATACATACAATTTTGGAAAACACATTTGTCCAAAGAAAAACACCAATGTAATTCACCCCGTAGAGTTTGTAAAACAATTAAGTGGTAAAAAGGGGGCTATGAACTCACAAAGTATTGAAAGGTAATTGTACTGTAGTAAAATATATGAGTTTGTAAAAGAGCATGTATTCCCCTCGCGGGTTTATAAAACATTAAAAAGATTGAAATGCGAGACTATGAACTCACCTTGATGTAGCAGAGAGACTAGCAGAAATGCAAATAATAATCACAGCACAACGGAGAATGGAACAGCTTGACCAAGAAGATGCAGTTTAATTTAACGGCTAAATCCTATTAGCTTAGGATGATGAATTTGGGTTCCCCGATAATTGGTTACATCAACGCGACGCGTTGATAAACGATTTGGGTTTCAAGTTGTAAGCGTTTGGTGGTTGGTTAAATAAAATAAATCGCAAAACAAACGCAAAATATGTAATATATTCCGTATATCTTTCATATACGAAAAGTGAACAATTATATAATCCATATGGTGGATTATATAATAAAGACAAACAACTAAAAGAATAAATCGTAATATATAGTATAATACTTTACAAGTGTTATATAAGAAATGTAAGAAAATAATTGAAACAAAATCTTTCTGACACATGTTCAGAAATCACCCATTTAATTAATAAAGAGTTCTTGCATACAATTAAACACACGTTTTAAAGTTACGAAATAAGTAAACGATGTTTCTAAAGTTTTTATAAAAACTATTACTTTATTTTCTAGTTGCGAATTGATAAAATAATATTTTATAATTTAATATTTCGTTTCCTCGACGGGTTTTAGTTAAACGTTGTCTCATTCGTAAAAGTATATTTTTCGTTTATTTACGAAGTGTATTTTATAGTATTATTTCTAATAAAAATCTTAAAACTATATAACTTTGTTCATTTATCGGGTTTTTAATATAAGAAAATGTTTAAATGAAAATACTAAGTATATAAGTTTTTTATAAATTTCAGCATGACCTTGCCGTTTATATAACGTTTCCCATATATATAAATTTCAATATTTCCTCTTTTCCATCAATAAATATCACAAGTATTGTTCGTGTCAACTAATTATAACTTGTTCGAATTTACATAAATGATAAATATAATTAAAACCAAACGCACCCTCATGGGCTTTTAACTACTAAACCAAACACCCCTAAGGGCTGTTAACTGTAAAAACAAACACCCCTTGGCAGCTTTACCTAGCAAACAAATACCCCTCGGTGGGCTGTTTTACACAGCCAACGCACCCCATGAAGAGGCGCTTCCACCACCAAACGCAAAAAATCCCTAAACAAAAAACCGGGTGGCTGACACCGTAGCCAGAACGCGCACCCTTGTGGTGCCAAAAATTAAACCGTCGCCCCGTTGGGCCATAAAACGCAGAAACAAACACCTTTTAAAATTTATAATAATAAATGACTTAAAAAAATACACATAAACTATATTTAACCATCCAAAAGTGGAGGTGGTGGTGGTTTCGGTTGGCTGTCGTGGTGGCTGAGCCACGACAGTGGTGATGGTGGCAGTGTCGGTGTGGTGGTGTTGGTGGTTGCGGTTGATGATGGCAGCGGGGGTGTGTTAGGGGTGGCTGAGATGGTGATGACGATGTAGGGTGGTGGGTGGTGACGCTGGCTGTGAATGAAGAAGTGAAAGGTTTATGTGTATGATGATGATGATGATGGAGGTGGTATGATGATGATGATGATGGAGGTGGGTGGCTGTCGTCGGAGGGGGGTGGGGGGAGAAACGACGCTCATAGCCCGATCTACCCGATCTACCCGATCCCCCATGTCACTCGCGCCACGTCAAAAATAAATTGGTATATAATGACAAACATGATAAAGATAATATGATTTTCTTATTTAAATATGTTTCGAAAATTGACGGTTGTTACATTAGGATTCTTATAGCTATAGTGACTATGAGATATGGCAAATGAATGTCAAAATTGCCTTCTTAAATGGATATCTTGATGAAGGTATTTATATGGTGCAACCTGAAGGTTTTGTTGATCCTAATCATCCCAGAAAAGTATGCAAGCTTAAGAGATCCATTTATAGTCTTAAGCAAGCATCAAGAAGCTGGAATAAAAGATTTGATGAGGAAATCAAAAGGTTTAGATTTGCTCAAAATCTTGATGAGCCATGTGTATATCAAAAGGCTAGTGGGAGTAATGTTACATTCTTCATCTTATCTGTCGATGACATGATTATCATGAGAAATCATATTCCAGGTTTACAAAGTGTAAAGACATATCTTGGAAAGTGTTTTTCCATGAAAGATTTGGGGGAAGCAACATTTATTCTTGGAATCAAGATCTACCGAGATAGATCAAAGCGATTAATGGACTAAGTCAAAGTGCTTACATGGATAAAATCTTGAAGAGATATAGGATGGATAATTCCAAACGTGGTTACAGTCCACCATTGGCAATAAAAAACGATTGACTTGAATAAAACACAAGGTGCTTCTACACCTGAAGAGGTAAAGCGCATGCAGAATGTTCCCTATGCTTCAGTAGTAGGATCCATTATGTATACGGTGAGATGCACTAGACCTGATGTTGCGTTTGCATAAAATATAATAAGCCATTTTCAACAGAATCCAGGAGAACAACACTAGACTGCTGTAAAAACCATTCTTAAGTATTTAAGAAATACCAAAGACATGTTCTTGATTTATGGTGGAAAATTCCAAGAATACTAAACTGTCGAGTGATTGCTATTACGATGCAAGGAGTTGAAATTGATAGAGATGATATAAACAAAATCTCAGACAATTTACGTCTTCATTTTTGAATTGTAGGCGCATAGACTGGAAGAGCTCCAAGCAAAGTACTACTGCAATGTCCACTACATAAGCTGAATACATAGCTGATTCAGAAGCTGGGATGGAAGCTGTTTGGATTAGGAAGTTTATTTCAGGGCTTGGTATTGTACCTGCAATAAACGAACCTATTAAGATGTTTTGTGATAATTCAACTGCACTTCATTCTGCTAACTGAACGGGGAGTTCAAAAGGGCGCCAGTCATTACCATAGAAAAACCTTATGCTACGCGAGTGTATTGAACTGGGTGAAATAAAACTTCTTAAAGTTTACACATATGACAATCTAGTAGATGTTTTTATGAAGGCTTTATCTAAAGGAAAGCTTACAAAACATGCTAGGAGCATGGGACTTCGTTTAGCTAGTAGTTTCATGTAGATTTGTGTTTAGTATTTAGATAAGGGATTCAAAACGATTAATTTAATGATAGGATACTTGTATTATGTTATATTTTTATTTTAAATATGTCCATATATTGCATGTTTAATCCATTGATCTAATGTTTATTAATCTAAATTAGATCCGTTGTCGATAAACAATCTGGGAATAATGTTTAAATTAAAGACAAATATGAGTTATAGGAAATATCTTGATATTAAAGGTGATATGGGTTCGCCCACATACGTCAACGATGATATTCATAAGATGAATATGGGACTTCACCCCTAATAACAGATTATTACTTATGGGATCGGCGTCAATTAGGGTGAATCTGTAAGGTATGATTGTTGTTTACTAAATCTTTAGACTTGAGATGCAAGTAGGTCTTGCATATGTGGATTATTATTCTTGATTTAGTTCTAGTTATACCTAAATAGGTAGCGTAATAAAGGGCTAGTTTTAGAATTAATTATTGAAGGCAATGTGACTCTCTGTGCACGTGTTAGTCAATATATACTCTTTGTTCCTTCAATTAGTTGCGGCAAGTATATTGAATGCCTACTTGTAGGGCCCGTCGTCGAAGTGAAATCAGATCATTTATGTCGTGGAACCGCGGCCCAACACACTTTCATGGGAGATATGACTCAATGATATTTTTGGTTACATCATTGATTAAACATGTATATACGAGAAAACTCGAATCCATTAATATAATTGGAAACGAGAGCACTCATTGACTATTGCATGTCCCACAATCATTATTCCAACAACAGGTACAGTGAAACATAAGATTGTACACATACACTAAATCACATATTATCATGTGACTTTATGAGACACCACATATATTTCTAAGGAGTCAAATGCGTTTTGCTTCTACGCTTACCAATTTTATTATATTATTTATACATGTCCAAGTGGGAGCTGTTGGATTATGTACACGTAAATTAATATATGTCCAGAAAGTTTATTCGAGCCTACGGGGACGCACGCGTTAATACGTAAAACAATTAATAATAAATATATTAAATGTAATATATTTAAGTGATAAAGCTTAAACGAGCGTTAAATTTTAATATAAATATCTAAAGGTAGTTATGTTAGTCATTAAATAGTTTTAAGACTAATATATGGGATTTATGGGATAAAGGAAAGTTTCAGTTTGTTTCCTTTTCTCCCTTAGCCGATCGAACCACATCCCAAAGGAGGTGGATTGCCTAACTTGCAATCCAAGTTTAAGAGGCTATAAATAGAGGTCTAGGGTGTTTAGTTTTCTCACAACTTGAAAACCTAAATCCCTAAAATTCTCTCCTTCTCTCCCTCTTGCTTGTGTGATCGACCAAACATCCCTAAGGGATTTGGTTCATGGGTTTTGTTCGACAAGGAGAAACCACAAAGGTTTCAATAGTTGATTTCTTTAAGAACACGGTGGTTTAGCTTTATCACTACTAGTAATAGCATACTTAATTGTTTGCAACGAACGTATTATATGTGTTGAAGTAGAGAGATCTTACTTTAGATCTTGGGTGGTTAGTGCGTGGTATATGATTTATACACACGCGTATATTCAAGAAGGTGGTTACGTTAATTGCTAAAAGGTACACGTTCTTGTTTTTTGTTAATTATATATCTGATACGTGTTTATATAATTTTCCGCTGCTACTCGTGATTGAAATTTGGTCAATAGTTGTTAAAACCCAACAGTAGAGGTAGGGGTGGTTTTATGGTGCTTGGGTGATAGATGAAGTGGTGTGTTTAGTTATGGTGTAGTAGTAAAACAGGATGAAGGTGGTGGTGGTGGGTCACTGGAAAAGGTCGCCGAAAAACTTGGAAACTGACTAAACGACTTTTAAACCCGTTGGTGGCCTTACATTGCAATCAAAAATAAATTTGATACATTAAATTGAGAAAAAATACACTTTTATACACTAAAATTAGATATAAGTTAAATACACTTTTATGGACTGATAAAAAAAATTGGATTATGTAGAATAAAATTACATGTTTTGTAAACCATATTGTTAGAATGAATTTCAATCAAATAATTTTACATACTAGAAATCAATGTAATTGATTATGTTATGTACTGATAATAATGGAAGATGATCTAACCAGGGGAACAAAAATGAACTGCCATATTTAAAATTCTATCATCAAATGTATGTCCATCTACTTATTTCAAATCATAAGCTTTGTAACATATCTATAATACATATAAAAATAAAACATATTTGTTTAAACCATAAAAACTTAAAAATGTATAATTTTGTTTGACTGGCTATTCTTACTTATAAAAGTCAATGCAATTAATTATAAATTTCACTAGTTAATTACTCGTACAATTTAACCACTAACTTTATTCACTCTCATTTATTTCACACCAATGTATGCATAAAAAATTTACACATAAAAAATGCGCATAAAAATATAAACTAAATTATACAACCATTGCCGCTATGCGAGTAATTGTCTTACTAATTATCCATTAAAATGGTCGAATCTTAATTGGAAACACATATATCTATTTATTCTGGAAAATGTCATAAAGATATGCTGGTAAATTAAACACCGTTGGTCCCCTGATGAGCACCGTTTTCTAGTTTGATCCCTCGATTTGAAAATTCCGCCGAAATAGACATAAAAGTGGCTATTTGGTGCGCTCTGGACCCAAGCACTTAACTGTCGTTATTGTTACCTTTTAGTCTCACCACCCGATGGTATTCTGGTAAGTGCGTACAAAAAATTAGTTACATCGTTTGTCCTTGACCACAAAGATTTAAAATTCAAAATAGTAACCCATTAGTTTTTACAATTTTTGTCTTTTTTCCTATTATGCAATTTTCCCTACTGTCCAAATGTCATTTACCCCCTTTCCACCTAATAGCACAGCAATTTCTCTTACCAATATAGACTTAGGACTAGGGACTATCCCGATCAACTTACGGGTTTGCTATTACTACAATTTTGACTTTTGTGGTGAATTGATTAACATATGTTTGCCACTTAGATCTTTCCTATTTAAGGTTTCATTATAACAAGTAATTCATACACCTTTTTAATACCCAACCAGTGTTGCAAAACCAAGCAAGGCCGTCCGATTAATCTACTTCCTAGGCGCTAGGCGAGATTAACCGCCTTACTTTACACTAGTCATCCTTATTAATCGATTTGGTCAAAAAGTAGTCAACATACCAATTAATCGGATAAAAATCGGCCAAATCGGGCATAAATCAAGCAAATCGGACAAAAAATCAGCTTAATCGACCAACTTAGTTACGGATAGAAAATCGACCAAATCGGACAAAATCTGCTAAATCGGTCCATATATATTTCCAACATTTTATAATTATATATATAAAAAGTCCAATCCGATTAATCATCGCCTAACCGATTAATTGTTAGGCGGTACCCGGCCGCCCAGCTAGCACCTAACCATGTTTACAACCTTGTACCCTAACAAAACACTTTATTTATTTCTAAGTACAATTATGGCTCATCTTGTGCGTCTAGAGGAACTATATGTGATTGATAATTCAGGGTTGGTGGTTGATGATATGTTGGTTTATTTTCAGAGGGACACGGCTATAGATATGTAGTATGCAACAGATCTCACCAAGTTAGGGAAGGAGTTGGCAGATCGTATTATGACAGGGGATCTGTTTATAGGTGAAATGGAACTTTTTAGTGGATCTTTGGTTCGGCGTCTATTAGTGGTTTTTTAAGAAGCTTCAACAGTGTGACCAGTTGAAGCTTATGGAATTGGTGAAGCTTATTGAGCCTTGCAATGTATATTCAGGTGACCATGAAGAACACATTTTGTTACGCTGAAGCAAATATCTATGACTTGTTGTAGTTTGGGGATTGGAATAGGTGTATTTTTGTGTTTTGGTTTAGATCTTTTGGCTTGCTTCAGTGTCTTAAGGATGAAGATGATGGGTTTGTAGATGTTTTTAGGTTTTTTAGTTATTTAGTTTGTGATTGGTTTTTTACGCCAATATGAATATGAAATTAAAATATCTTTGGTAGGTTATTGATTGTTTTGTTACACCTCTTATTAATGTTCAAGTATTGCCAATTAAATGTCAACTACCAACAAGAATTACATCTCAATGACCACTGATGACAATCAAATAACGTCACATTATTGGCATCATTTATCCTATCTTTATTTCTCGTTTTGTATTATTATATATATGAATTTATACTTAATTGCTTATCTTTATGAATTTCAGTTATTATATCGAGCAACTGGTGAAAGTTGGAGAAAAAAGCGAGTTTTGGAGCATAAATGAAGAAGTTAGAGAAAGTCTACTATATTTGAAGAATACGATGTATCATTCTAGACAAATACTCCGTATCCCAAGACTTTAGAGACGAATTCAGCCCCAATGCATGACTTGGAAAGGGAATACGCCGTTTCCATATCAGTGAATACGCCGTAATTGAAACTTTGGTCAACACTCAAGACAAATGTGTTTTACTCTGAATATGCCGTATCTGAAGACCTCAATATGCCGTATTGAGTGGCGGTCAGAGATTATTCCATAATATTATATTCATGGAGAGCACGTTAAATACTCCCAATACGCCGTATTAGACCACTCCAATACGACGTATCAACCTGATTTCAGAGCCTATATAAAGAAAACCCTAACATTCTGTTTTCAAGATGCAAATAAGCTTTTAACCATCAAGTACAATTCTCAGACGATTTTAGAAGCCAAAAAGGTCTTGCAAGTGCCTCAATTCCAGAGACAAGACCTGTAATCAGTAACCTGCTCCGCTATAAACGCGATCGGTTTTAACGTACGTTTTTTTACTTTAATCGTTCAATCTAAGATACTGTTATATGAATACAATGTACTATGGGCTAAATACTAGTATTAGCCGATGGTTTATGACAATATGATGTTTTTTATTTTTTTATGTCGATTGTTTACTCTTTCGTATGGCCATGTTAATTATGTTATCACTTCCATACCCGTTTATGGCTTTGATTTGTGTTTAAAACTATCATTCAACTGGATCAAGGAGTATACAATAACGTTGCGTTAACGAATCGTTATTTGCGATGTTGACTAGAAGTTCTGGATAGATAATACATATTTTTATTCCATATATCATTGATCAAATAGATTACAAAAAAGTCCTGTTTTGCCTTTTGGGTTATGTGCATTGGTAGACTAAGTATCTTAGGTATTACAAATAACGTTCTATTCCATTGGGGTGTTCAATGGATTGTAGACTACCAGTATTTAAATAACAATTGGGCGTAAGTTGGTAAAGCCTCGGTGAGCTTGGTTTTAATATTGATACCAATATTGTCACCTAGATAGATTATAATTAGCGGTGTAAACTTAATTCGGTTATGTGGTTAATTTATGACCAGGATTTACACTGTATGATGTGAGGGTTGCGAAGACTTCACAGGAAGTTTTACAATCCCCTAGGTAGTGTACCTAATCATTGTAGTGTAGTATAGGCAAGACTCGGGGGTTGTTATCGTTCTCTATGAGAATAGGTTGGGAAGGCCCGAACACGGTTTAACAGAATTCTAAAGGGTTGAGAGAATATTCTTTTTATGTTTTTATATTTATAAGAAAGCATGTAAATATCATGGTTTGAGAGGTTGGTTTGATTAACTAATATTTAAACTAATTATAATTTAAACTACTGGTGATAACTTTATGATAAAAAGATGTATTTACCTAATCATGCACTAACCTGCAATTGCTTCTCCTAGACTGTTGCCTTGTCATACTTGTGATGATCTGTGTAAATATTTCCTATGTCATGAACGGATTACACGAACCCGCCATCTATTTAATATTCCGTTAGGGTAACGCACAAGTAAGGTAGTATGAAGACTATTACAAGGCCCCTAAGAGTATATTAAATGCATGTGAAATATCTTAAGAGGGATCAACCATATTAGGGGTAAGGTAGTATGCAGACTGTTACCGATGGTATCCTTTCTACAAACTCGCGTTTCCCTAGACGTGTATACCAATTTAATATCTTATGGCTAGTTTTCTAGAGCCTAACGCGCACATCCATCAACAAGAAGCAACATCAAAAGGATCTACAACTAAGTTCCATGCAATCATAAGTAAATACAAAGGAGGGTTTAGCCTAGCATGTTAAAGATAAAGCAAGAACAAAAATCAATCAAACAACACATAGACATATTGAATGATTAATGATAAATAATCTTACTTGATTAAAACATGGATTGAAGGTTGTTACAATAGGGTTTTGAGGCCCTAAAAACGACCTAAAAATCTACTAGAATGACTAGGGTTCGTCTCCCTGAAATTATACAAAGTTACACACTTAAAACCCTAATTGGTGTTTTAATATATATAGGAAAATTGCTGCGACGGCGTCACTTTGATGTCCTGACGCCGTTGCCACGTGGATGATTCTAGATCCTCTTTTAAGTCGGCCACGTCCTGACGTCATCGCTAGATTCTGACGCCGTCACTATATAGATCACGATGGCGTCGCTTTATGCCTGCGACGCCGTCTCCACGCGTTGTATATATAAATCTTCAAGAGATTTTGTGTAGTGTCGTATCCTGTCCGTTTCTTCTCCGAAGTGACCCAAGTCACGTGTAATTTCCTCCAAATTCCATCCAAGTGCCTAACAACCTCAAAACAAACAATTAACGCACATAATCAGGGCAATATTTGCATGATTTAGGGGGTTAAATGTCCCTGAAAAGTATATAAAATGACACCTCACACTGTAATATAAACCTAAGTTTTAGTGATAAGTACCCACCTAGCTAGTGAATGAATAAAACACCAACAATGTAGTTACATATCATTGAACAAAATACAATTCATCATCTTAATTAATTAAAACTTTAGATTAATAACATTTCCTACATTAGTGCTTGACCTCTTCTTTATCGTTTGTTTATCTGCTTGTGTGTGTTAATTGTCTTATCTAGTTTAGATTAAACCAAAAGTCGTGCCAGTCTCTCAGGCTGAAAACCCCTCTTTGCGTTAGTTTAGGTTTATAAAAGACTAACATAGATAACTAGATGTAACAACCCGAGTTTTACGACGCGTGTGACGGTCACGGATTCGACGTCATAATTATTATTTTATTACAAGTCGAAAGAATTGAAGGTTCGACATTTAAAATTATTTTATTGTCATGAATAATTATTTTCGTATTTTATTACGAACAAATTTGAGAAATTATTATTTTTAGTCGATGTGCGAGTCAAAGTTTGACCGCGCGACCGTTGAACGTTTTGAGCCTCATAAAAAAATTTATGACGCGCCCCGTTGATCTCATATTTTTTGAAATTCATATTTCTTTGGACTCCGACATTATCTCCCGCGTTCTTATGCCGAGGACACTAGTCAAAACTTTATTTTGACGTGAGTTAACACTTTTTTTTTAATGTTAAATATCAAACCAAATTAAGTGTGACGGAAATAAATTTAGTCACGAAAGTATAATCCCAGCTTGTTGCCGTATATAAAACAAAAGAAAAGTAACCTTGACCTAAGGAAATATAAGGACCTTAAAGGAAAGAGGGACTAAAATGGTCTAGTGTTCAAACTTATTTTCTATATAAACAACCCCACACACACATATAATTCTTTTAACAAAATTTTCTCTTCCTTTGTCCTCTCCTACACCACGACCGGCCACCCATTCCCACCACCTAAATTCGTCAATTTTCCGACATGCAATACGATCTAAATACATTTTCTTAATCCTCTCATCAAGACCTACAACATCCCCACAAAAAATCTACGTACATTCAATGTGTGTTTTCATAGTTCAGTCGGGCCGATTTGAGTCCGAAATGGGTTAGAAGTGATGGTTTTTATGATAAATAAAACTTAAGGTTTTGGTGTTTTGGCTTGGTTCGAGTCACGGCTAAGACAAAAGGAACAAGGCGAGTCCGTGGTTTTGTCTGATCTAGCTTATTTAAGCTTTGTAAGTATTTCTAATACTAGTGTTATTTTTATTTTTGTGATTCAATCGATTCTTGGTAATTGCATGTGATGAAATCTAAGGGATCTTGCGTCGTCTAGTTTAGATTTTGTTGTTGGTTGATAGAGTGAGTTGGATATTGTTTATAGGCTATTTTAGATGTGTCGTGAATGAATTTTTGGTCAAAAATAGATTTTTAGCATGATTTGTAACATATAAATCTGGGTACAAACTTTGGTGCGGAAAATGAGGCACAAGATTTTGTAAAATCAAATTTTTGTTTGAAAAATATGACAGAGTTTATTTTTACGATCGTTTTGATATAAAATGGAGCTTCTAACTCCTAATAACGAAGAATCTAGAGCGAAATCGAGATATACATTTCAAGTCCAAAAATTCAGCACTTGTGGTAAATATTAAAAGCTGACAGATTCGAAAATGAACAATTTGAGCACTTTCGAGTCAGTTTTAGCCTTCCGGCGAAACAAGAAAGTTGTTCGGAATGTCGTTTTACTTTGCCGAGAGGTTTGTTAGTTTTAAAATCGCATAATAACGGGTCAAAACTGAAAGTCAATTTCTGCACTTTAATAAAAATATAATAAGTTCCAGCAGAATCTTGCAGGGGCATTTTCGTCATTTTCCTTAGAGTTTTAGGTCTCGGCTAAAACTAAAAAGTGACCCGAACATCGTTTTGCATAAAATCTCTTTTTAGTCCGAGTCGTGAAAATGTGATATAGTAGGTCGTTTTGGAACGGGTCATATTTAGAAAAATATATACAAAAAGTAAAAGTCCAACGTAAAAGTCAAACGGAGATTTTAATCGACATTAATATGTCGTAAAGTCAACGGGTTGATATGAGACTTGCTGAATGTTTATAAAAATAATAAACGCTATTATTATTACGAGTATAACAATTTAGACTTAACGGCTTTTATGAACGGATATAATTCTAAAAGTGGTAACTTTTGGTAAACGTACGGGACATAATCCTGATACGAGTAAATGATAACCAATTTGAACGTCGAATGTGCGACGAGATAAATGAATATTATTATAAATATAATTAGATGACGGTACTTACTAAAAATGGTAACTTTCCGAGAATAGTAACTTTCTAAAAATAGAAAGTTTCCGAAAATAGAAAGTTTTCGATAAAGTATCAAACGTGTAAGTAAAAGAATGATCATAACTTAATTATGTGGGGTTTAGGATCTAGGACGCGCAAGTGGATTTCTCATCACATGTGTATGTATATCTATGTCGTTTTAATAGTTGCGTTGTACGCACTATTCGATCGTACTATATTGTATAGTAATCGGGCGACATAAATTATAGGTCGCGGTTGAGTTCGTTGTTGAGACATCTTTGGATTGTTTCGGTTATTTTGATCTTCAGCTTGGATCAAGGTGAGTTCATAGCCTCGCTTTTGAACTATTTTAAATGTTTTAAAACCCGCGAGGGGGATACATGCTTGTTTGAAAAGTATACGCAATGTGTTTTGATACGTGATATGATTCCATGCGATGAGTTTATGCCTTTGACTGTGTACTCGTTAATTACCGATGAAGTAAACGTTGAATGCATTAAATAGATCTATTGGGTTTGACAACCCTGTCCGGGGTCTGGATCCGACGGTGAACACCCTGTAACAGACATTTTGTATTGAGACTAGGGGTAGTGGCATACTTCCCGGTCAGTATTTTATCCTAAATGATAAATGTGTTAAGGTTCGGTACACGGGCTCATGCAAGATGGAATTGTTGTGTGGCTTGCTTAGCTAGCATGTCATATGTGTTTTGTGGAACCAAATATTGCATTCTGATTGTTGTTTGCAAACTCTATGAATTCACTCAACGTTTTTAAGCATGTATCTCAGGTTTAGATGCTGCTGATGGCTTGGATGGGATGGAACGCAGATATCAAAGACTGTGTCACGGTGAAATGTTTTGTTTATTTAAACAAAATGATGCTTTGGAAAAGAAGTCGTATCATGACTTTTGAAATGAAGTTTTTAAGTTAATTTAGGACCTTGTAACTCTGATTTTTCGCATATAAATAAAATAAATTTTGTTTTATAAACGTATCATTTGAACGTTTATTGAGGCTCGTGTGTATGTATTATGAAGTAGCACTGATACGCTCCAAACACACTATATATATAATATAATATATACGTATATAAGGATTATATCAAATAATAGTATAGTAAGTATTTTCCGTCGGGTTTTAGAAACAAACTTTTAACCAAAGTTGTCTCAAAAACCTCCCGGGTCGTTTTCCCTCGACGAAGCGTGAATTGAGAATCGGTTAAGTCCGTGATCGCGCGTTTTGAATGGTTTCGAAGATTTTTGATTTGTTTATCTATTTCTACAATTAAAATCAAATAAAACATGCAAGGGAAAACAATTAAGTATGAAATCAATAACGGGAATTTAAGAAACACGACAAATAAAACCTACATTATCTAAATTTAAACCTAAAATGATTTTTCTAATTTTCCTAATCCTATTTTACTAACTTATAAGGAAAGGCTAAGGAAATCCTAAAACGAGAATACTTAAAGTTGAAAAATGAAGAAAACGAGAACGAGAACGAAATCCCGTTCTTTAAAAAATGAAATTTTAAAATATTAACCCTACGGATGCAAATTTAATTTTCCTAGGTCCTACATGATAAAAGAAAATTTTGATTTTTTTTTTGACTTTTAAATATTTTATTATGAATTAAAAACGATTTTAATCTAAATTAAATATTAAAAATACTAAACTATTTTATAAAAAATCTAAAAAATTACTGAGAGTAGCTTGAACAAAGCTTTACCTAAGAAAATTAAGCTGGGTAAAACAGCTTATCTCAATAAGCTATTAAAAAGCAAAAATAGCTTATAAGCTTATTGGGCCTAAAAGCCTATAAAGAATAAATAAGGAAGCACACAACCAGATGGCCCTACTGGCGCTACTGGCATTGAGAGTGTGTGTTAAGGACGTGTGGGTGTAAAGGGGAGGTCATGGGTTTGACCCCCATGCCTCACCCTTTTTATAAAAAAAATTAAACTTTTTGCAAAAATTTAAAGAGGACATGAAAATAATCATTTTTCTTAACTACAACTTTTTGAGAAAACTTATAAATAAGCTGGAAAAACACAAAAAAGACAGACATAAAAGCTTATAATGAACTAACGCTTAAGGCTTAAACTTTTTGGGATTTTAATGACTAATAAGCACAATTCAAAAGATAAATAAGCAAAACAGAACAAGGGTTATAACTAATAAGCAAATGAGAACACAAATAAGCCAAGAAAACAGGCAGATAAATCGTAACAAGCAAATAAGATCTTAAGGCTAAAACTAGAGACAAACAGCCTAAGGGGCTATCTTTTGGCTTAAAAATAAGCCCCTAAATGGATCCTTATGACCATAGGGCTTATACTAGCTTAAAGATTAGCTTCTTGATTACAATAAGCATCAAAGAAAATAAAGTTTGAAAATAAGCTGAACTAAGAAAAAGGTAAAGGAAAAAGCTAAAAGCACTTAGCTCCTAATGAGTGAATTTTCTTAAAGAACAAAAAGGCTTAATTGCAGCCTAGGATTTAAGCTAGGAAAAGGACATAAAAACTCAAAATAAGCACGAACAGATAAAATAGGACACCTAATGAGCTTATAATCTAAATTGCAAACTCTAAAGTCTGTTTTAACCAAGCTAAATTTGAATATGAAAAAGGCTTTTAAAACTTAAAAGGAAATTTAACTTGACAGATTTTGCACAAAAACAAAAGTGACAAAAGGCACTTAGCCAATACTAATCCTACTGCATTCTAGTCCAAACCAAGACACAAACAAGGCTTCAAAAACTTTTAAAGGCAAGGCTCACAAATTAGAAGTTTGCAAGAATTTTAAAACACAGATTTTGGAGAATGGTTAGAAAACACATTAAACTAAGATTTAACAATAAAAACTTTTTAAAATCAGATTGACACAACTAAATAAAGCTTGTTAAAGGGGACTGAATGACCCAATGCAATTTTAAAATTGGTTTGACCCGTTTTGGGTCCTTGTCCCAAACACCCCTTTAAGATTGAAAATTTAATTTTAAAACAGATTAATGATGATTTAAGCAAAGTTTTGTGAAAACAGTTGATAACAAAGATGAGTTAAGCTAAATTAAGCAATAAGCAATAAAGATAAGCAGTTAAAATAAGCAACAAGGAAATAAGCATTTAAACAAGAAACAAAGCTAAAAATGGTAAAAAGAAGTGTTTACCTCAACTCCTTGCTCAAAACAAGAGTAATAAGATCAAATTTAAGCTTTAACCTACCCAGCTTATTAATAAGCACTACTAAATACCTATAAGCTCTTCTAAATTTCGCTTATCATCCAAAATCTTAAACTCCATTTCCTTTTAAGTGAAGGAATTATTCACTAAACCAAATAATCAGATAGCTTAAACAAGTTAATGTGAGCATTATTTAAGTATGTAAGACTGACACGAGCTTATTAGTAGCTTATTTAATCACTTGAAAACAAATTTAAAGTATGAGAGTAAATTTAAAGGCAAACAACATGAATTGAAATGAAACTTGAATTTTATTAATCAGAATGAGTTACAATGCTTATAAAATGGAAATTCACTTTAAATGAAAGACAGTAAAAATAAGCTAAAAATAAGCTAATCTACCTATACTACTCCTACTCCTAGATATCTCATACTGTGTGATTTTGCTCCTTATTTATAGGCGAATGAGAGAGGGTCTTCAGTTCTTGTGTGTTTCTTATGTGAGAGGAAAAGTGGTTTGATCCCCAAGCAAGTAATCCTAGCTGTTGATTCTTTAATTTAATCATTCTCTTTTAATCTTGATGGTTGATTTGATGTGTGCACTTTTGGATTGCCAACGTGGCGTTTGTGATGTGGCACTCATACTTTTCTCGTGTGTTTGGTGGAGCGGGGTTAAGTGATTAAGACCCTTAACAGCCATGGTTGAGTTATCATAACCCCTGGTTCAATCTTGGTTGATTTGTGAAGACACATGAACAGTGCCCTTATGGCGCCATTTCTTTTTGTTAACTCAAGAAGTTTGACCCGGGTTTTAATAACGTTTAAATGGGTACGAGTTTATATTAAAAGGGTATTGGGTCGGTGTTTGATTTGGGCTCAGTTAAGTGGTGAAAGAGTAAAAGGGTTTTGGAGATAACGACCGTTAGTCTTTTATAATAAAAGGACTAACGGTGTTATGTATTTAAGGACTTATAGTGAAAATGATTTAACAATAAGGGCTCATTTAGGATTTTGAGGGTTTTTGTCATTTTGTGAGTTGACCATTGTTGACCAGGGTTGACTTTTGTTGACCATAGCTTGATAATTCCTGGCTCTTGTGCACTCTTTCCTTCTCGTGTTTGGCTTTGTCCGTTTTTGCTTTGATTTTTGTCCATTTCTTTAATATCCGTACTTGCACATACACAAACACAAAAATAAGCATATATTTGCCATTTTTACATGTTTTTGGTCTTTTGGGTTCGTTTTATAAGGTAAAAGGTATGTGTAAAATAGCACATACCAAGTACCCTCAAATGTTGTATTCCGCTGCGTATCGTATTTTGGGGGTGTTACATAATGGTATCAGAGCCAGGTTGTAGCGAACTAAGTCGTTTTTCAAAACTTGGACTACAACTGTTTTCGGAAAATTTCACGACTCTTTCACCGTTGTCCGATATCCGCGCGCGTGTTGTTCCCAATCCTTAGAAGCCTTATGTGATGCTTTGATTACATATTATGTGCGTGACAAGTGGGATATACATTTGGTATAAGTAATGATTCTATAAGTATATATATATATATATGGGTGCGCTATATTGAGAACCCATTTTATTGACAGAACTCTACAGAACTATTTTAAAGCGATCTACACCGTTGGATCATTTAATCAATGG
>BQNB010028391.1:0-56693 GCA_026074375.1 Tanacetum coccineum | reverse complement strand
AGTTATGAATTTCGCAAGTTTACGATTATTAAAGTTTATAAAAATAATTTTATAAACTATGAACAGTAAAAATTACTATTCATCTTAGATACTTATTATCAAAAAATATTATATTTTGATAAAACGGAGCTAAAACGGATAAAATACGGTATTTACAGGTTTACGACGAATAATTTTATAAAAGTCCATGAACAGTAAAAGGTACTGTTCATCAGAGGACTCAAAACATAAAAATGTCATATTTTGATACATCGTCTTAATACGAAAGCGTGGACGTAAGAAACGTACAAAACAGGTCTAAAACGGGAAAGTTACGTCGTTTTTAGTAAAGTAATATTTATAAACGTTTTTTACTTTATAAGTGTTGTTTTACAAATGCAATTAGATGGTGATGTAGCTATATAGAATTATATATGGCATTGGTTAATCAAAGTGCTTAGTACTTATACGGCCTATAATTAATTAGGTTGCATTCGGCGTTTATCTGACGCATTTTCTGTGATATACTTGATATTCATTAACACAAGGTGAGTTCATAGCCCCACGTTTTACATTTATAATGATTTACAAGTTTTGGGGTGAGAAACATATGCTTGTTTTACAATTGGACGTAAGTAGAGATTTTACATTACGATTACGTGTTTGCCTAACAAGCAATAACCCTCTAGGCCCATTATCATGAATTGTCAATTACTTGTTGTGAGCGCGAATGTTATAAATAGATCTATTTGGGATTGACATCCCCATTCGGGTGAGTCATGCTCACTGTGCCGGTATGCCGGACAACGAACGTATACCATGTCAGACATAGGATGTTGCGGGTTAGAACATCATCACGGGCAATGTTGGCAATTTATATTGCAATTCATACATATCTAGCTTCAGTGTCATGAGCTTAGGAAAACGTAATCACATTTTATGATGTTTGCATCTGTTGCATTATCGTGGGGAAATCTTGCGGTCCTACATTATACATTTTACAAGCCTATGAATTCACCAACATTATTGTTGACGTTTTAAAGCAATGTTTTTTTAGGGGATCAATAAGGCACGAGGTGCAAGGGATACATTGGTGGTTTTGATTTGGATGTCACATGCATTAAATATTTGGTTGCATTACTTTTGTATAATCGTTATGAACTAGAATCTTTGTATTTTGAACAAGTGAATCTTCGGGCTTTTGTAACAAACAATTTGCTAAATCCAATGTATCGGTTTTAAACGACTTTTAAATGGTCGTTCTTATATATATCTTGTGCTATTGATCTATGAAGTACCATCCCCAGACCCATATTCCGCTGCGACCCAATTTGGGGGTGTTACAGATTGGTATCAAGAGCCAAGGTTATAGAGAACCAGGTCAAATGTTTTTGCTGGACTATAACCGTTTTCAAACATTGCATTCATACAAAGGGATTTTCACGGGACATACATACACTAGTTGTTGCATTAGTTGATTAGACTAGATGCATTCATGATTGATATACATGTTATTAAATACTATGTATATTACATTACTATAAGAGTCTTATATTAATACTTATATAAGCTACTTTTGATTTTCAGATATTGTCATGTCGGATTCAGAGGATTCCACAGTCACCTACACGGCGGTATCCAGTCCATTTGAGGGTTTGTCAGACATAGGATCTCCGGGAGTCGATGGACCACCCGTGATGCCAGAGGATCCGTATGCATATGTGGTAGCCGCTTTTCAGGCCCCACCATCTCCTGATTATGTGCCTGGCCCTGAGGAGCCAGAGCAGGCACCACTTTCACCAGAGTTTGTTCCTGAGCCTGTATATCCGGAGTTTATGCCACCGGAGGATGAGGTATTTCCCGCTGAGGAGCAGCCACTGCCTGCTGCTGTCTCACCTACTGCCGACTCACCAGGATACATTGCAGACTCCGATCCAGAGGAGGATCCTGAGGAGGACCCCACTGATTATCCTGCCGACGGAGGAGACGATGACGATGATGATGATGAGTCATCCGATGATGACGAGGATGATGATGATGATGTTGAGGAGGACGAGGATGAGGAGGAGGAGGAGCACCCAGCTCCGGCCGACTCTGTCCCACCACCTGTACACCGTGTTACTGCTAGGATGTCTATCCGAGATGAGCCACCTACACCATTTTGGTCTGAGGCAGAGATTGCCAGACTTCTTGCCATACCATCACCTCCACCATCACCACTCTCCCCATGGTCATCACCACTACCTCAGATTCCCTCACCACCACTACCAGTATCACCACCACTGCCAGTATCACCACCTTTACCTGTATCACCTCCACCACTACCTGCTAGTCCTACTTATCCATTGGGATTCAGAGCTGCTATGATCCGGCAAAGGGCCGAGTCACCATCCACTTCTCATTCATTACCACTACCACCACCTATCATACTCTCACATACCAGGGCATCTGTGGCCATGATGAGAGCTGCTGCACCATCCACCTACATCTTAGCATCTCGATCAGAGACACCACCATCAGGGACACCACCACTCCTACCTAAACCGTTACCTACACCATCACCACCTTTGCTCCTACCCTCTACCGACCATAGAGTGGATAGGCCCGAGGTTTGTTTACCACCTCGGAAGAGGTTATGTATTGCTCTAGGTCTGAGATATGAGGTCGGTGAGAGTTCATCTGCTCCCACTGCTAGACCCACTAGAGGCCTTAGAGAAGACTATGGATTTGTTGGCACTTTAGATGATGAGATTAGGCGAGACCCCAAGAGATATGTTGGTTATGGGATCATAGACACTTAGGAGGATATGGTTGAGGACATATATGGGAAACTAGTAGTTATCAATGTGGCAGAGCTTAGCCAGAGGATGATAGACTTTGTCACGACTATCAGACAGGACACAGATGAGATATATGGGAGACTGGATGATGCACAGGATGACATGTTATTGATGAGCGGTCGGCTCAACATACTACATAGAGACAGATGTGCTCATGCTCGCACTGCTTTACTCATGGAGAGAGAGGCTAGACTTTCCCGTGAGGCCTGGGGACGGTCGATGGATGCTAGTGACACCGCCCGTTCTGAGGTGAGAGCACTGAGGACTACTGTATTGGCACAGCAGACGGAGATTGCAGCCTTGCGAGCAGCAGACCGCGCTCGACAGGCACAACTTGTGGAGACACTGAGACTGATGAGTACACTGCAGACACAGGTGACAGCACTGCAGGGACAGTAGGGACCCGCTAGCGGTCCAGCACAGCCAGAGATACCAGAGGAGGCCGGTAGCAGTTCGTAGATTTGGTTATGTTGTAGCTATATTGTATTAGCCTACTAAGTATTACGGGTTAACTCCCGGCTAGTAAGGCTTTAGGTTGTTTATATTTCCTTTTGTAACCTAATGGTAGTGATCATTTTGTAACCGAATCAGGTCATGTATGTTTCCAGATTATATATGGAAAGGATGTATTATGTCATGTCTGTAATCGAATTTATTATGAATGAATGTCGATTTAGTTACACCATTGTTAATTTCAATTCAGTTGTATATTTCACTGTGTGATGTGATCTCACTTTACTTATTGTGCATATGTCATGTCATGGTTATGATTTTATGAAATCTAACTGTTGAGTGAAATTCATGGTTTAGAAATGTAATAGTTAAATACAAGTCATCAATAAGCAATTGTTACAAAAAGCGTGTCTAATTTAGTTAATGCGTTATAGTGTGGATATTGGGGTTACGTGTTATAACCCGTTTTTTGTTAAATTAATTGTACACGAATAACAATTATCTTAGGGAACATGGTTTGCATGTATATTTTTTTTTGGTTAATATTGCTGTTATTTGTCTCGTCTAAGCTTCATGGCAAAAATGAAGTGACGAACCTTATCACACAATCTTAACAGGGAAAGGTTGAGAGATATATAGTCATTGCGATTCTGTTTAGAACATTTTTATTGATAGCATATAGTTTAGAAAACACTTGCATTCATGGTTTATAGCAGGTATCACGGGTTTATAAAGTTTGTGAGGTTATGAACTCATAAATCATTGAAAAGTAATCACATTGTTATAAGATAAACGAGTATATAAAAGAGTTTGTAACAAGCATGTATCCCCCTCTTGTGTTTATATAACATGTAAATAAGTAAAGGCGAGGTTATGAACTTCACCTGATAGGTAGTTGTAATAAATATTCCAAAATGAAAGCTAATGACCTTATCATAATCTTAACAGGGAAGGTTGATATAGCAAATGATAGTAAACAGCCATGTCACGCAACCTGAGTAAATATGTCAAGTCTTAGGAAGATTGTACTCTAGAACTTTGGTTTTAAGAGTTATGAGTTTGATTGGAAAGCTTGGAAATTATTTGTAATCACCGTTTGGGTCATCATAATACAGAATCATTCAGTAAACCGTGTTGGAGGAGCTAGGTCACTTTAATCGTAAACCCAACCACACATCAAAACGTAAAACCCAAGATGAAAACCCCTTAAGATGAAGCTCCCCTAATGTATTTGGTAAACCCAACAACTCAGTCAGAACGTAATACCAAGATGAAACCCCTTAATATGAAGCTCCCTAGTATTGTGATACGATATAATCGGTTTTAAGCGTTTTGATCAATATCTGGAAATGATAAGCACGAGAAGCGTTAATTAAAGTTATGACTTGTAATGTTTTGAACATATTTTTATACTTTTTCAAAATGTTACATTTTAGACCTTTGAGAATGAAAAATGGCAAAATATACCCTTGGAGTTTGCACTTTTACAAGTTTGGTCCTTCTAGTTTAAAAGATATACAAAGTAAACCTTGCACTTTGAAAAGTGACATGATAGACCCCTATAGTTATAACTTTGATAAAATGACATTTTCAGTCCTTTTAGTTATAAGTTTCAAAAAGTTACGATATATACCCCTTGCATGGAATACTTTTGCAAAACAAGTCCAAAATGCCATGCAAGCTTATTTTAAGTTTCTAAATGATATTAGCAGGTTATAGCTTGTTAATATAAGCTAAAATATGAAGGTTTAACATAACGAAAGTTTAAAATAACGATTCGTTAAGCTAGGAAGCAAAACGGGTTAAATTAGGGTTTCAAAACGTAAACGCGCGGGTTTTTAATTCAAATTCCTTCAAGACTTGATAAAGTGGTTATAATAACA
Organism: Tanacetum coccineum; assembly: GCA_026074375.1. NCBI lineage: Eukaryota > Viridiplantae > Streptophyta > Magnoliopsida > Asterales > Asteraceae > Tanacetum > Tanacetum coccineum. Next base: position 51,538 of record BQNB010028391.1, on the reverse strand, counting down.
TTAGTTAAGCATGTTAGGATAGATTATAACAACATTTAAGAAAAAACATAAAATTAGGGTTTCGGGTGTACGGTTTTGGATCAAAATGGAAAATGAGCATGAATTGAGTTATAAAACTTTAAAAAGAGTTTATTTAGGATCATATGAACATTATAAGAGTGTAGGAGTAGAAGTGGAACATCCAGAACCTGGGTTTGAGCTTATAGCTTGGAAATGGGTCGAAATCGGGACTTTTAGCTTCGTACGCCTAGAATAATGACCCCCGGGCTTCTTTTCTTGGTTTCTTTTTCTTTACTTTTGTTTTTGAGACTTCTTAGGATCTCTTAGGATCTTCTTGAGAAAAGGATTGCTGCTAGAAATGGGTTATAGAGGAGGAAGTGGGGGATGAGTTAGAATGAAGAGTTTTGCCCCCTATTTATAGTAGTTCGACCCTTAGAGGCCAAGGGAACTTAGGGATTAAGGTTAGGATAGGTGGGGGTGATGTGGAGAGGCTATGGAGTGACAAGGATGGTCTATGGTGCAAGGTGGAAGTTTGTGGAGGTGTTTGTGGTGGTGACTTAGCCGCGGCTACCTTAAGGACAAAGGAAGGAGATGTGGCTTCTTTTCTAGCCAAGAAATGGTTGAAGTAGCTTGGTAAGCTGCTATGGATCATAGAGGTGCTTGTCATTGAGGTGCTAAAGTGCAAAGGAAAGCTTAAAATGGGTTATTTTGTAAGAAAAGGGGTCACGAGTTCAAGTGAAGTGGGTTAGGGCATGGTTTGGGTTTTTAAGCTTGTAATTCGAGTACACTTGGTTAATAATGATGGATTAAGGATCACAAGACTTGTATTAAGGATTATTAACAAGAATTGATAGGTGGTTCGGGTTTAAAATGGGTGAAAACGAGTAAACGGGTCATAGTTTGATATTAGGGTTTGTTTAGGGTTTCTTGGATTTAATTCTTGTACATTGTTGTTAATATGGTGAAATGATGATGGAATGTGATTTGTAATGTTGTAATTTATGTTATTACAACTTATTTGAGTATTGGTTTAGGTTTATAATGGATAAAAACGAAGAAACGGGTCATGGTTTAGTATTTTGCTCGGGTTAGGGTTTCTAGGTTTTCCATTGTTCCATGAAATCTTATGAAATGAGGATGAATATGGATTGTAAATGAAGTATATGACTTGCTTGTAACTTGTACTTGATGGATTATACAAGTTTCCTTAGGAAAACAGAGGTAAAACAGCTATTTGGACATCATGCATTAATGACTTATACATTATGCTTTAAAGGACTTGTACCTTATTTTGGAAGGAAGATGTATTCAAATGAGAAGTTATATTACTTGTACATGAGCTTTAGTACTTGAGCATTCACTTTAGATATAACCTTTCATGAATGTAGGGTTTAGAGTTTATAAACGAAAACGTTTTAAAGCCCGCTTGATATAACGTTGCATGAATGTACATTTATATATTAATGGTACTATTGTAATAATGAATATTAAAAATATCGACTTGATATTTTATGATGTTTTCTTGACATATAAATAGATATAGATGGCATAGGTAGGTTGCGTGAGCTCGTCTACTTTAGTTATGCAAGTTACATTGCATATTGAGATATTGGTAATGCAAGTAATGTAATAAAGTGAAAAAATTCCCCGTACAATTGTGATCATAGTAAAATAGGTTGATTTTGCATTTGATGAAAATTCTGGGTTGTTATAACATAAGACCCTATTATTGCACATAAATGATGACTTTGGCCTTTTGAGTTAACACACGTTTAACTCCCCCTCAAGATGTAACCCCGTTAGATACCAAACCTTTCTCAATTATGTATACAAAGTGTCAAAATGCCCGTTAGATGTCATAAATTTGAAACACTACTCTCCCCCTTAATCAATGACTCATTTTCTATTTAAAGTGCTGTAGTCATTGATTAAGTGACAAATTTTGAGAAATTCAGGTCTGATTGATTTTCAAACAATACATTTCCACCATTTGAGACACAAATAATTTTCTAAAGAATCATAGACGGAAAAACATTTGGATAAAAAGAAAGAACTTCACTTCTGATCAATTAAATAATAGCACAAGGCGTACATTAGATCGAGGTTGCATGGATATAAAGTAATTCATGCACGGGAGAACTGAATCACCCATTGTTAGGAACAACCATCTTTTTGGCGACATGTTTTCCTTAATATGAAAAACGGGTTGCAGTCTGAAATAACTGCAAGCCATAGAGACATGTCTTGAAATGTTTGAACTTCTGTTCGAGCTTCATTTAAAGGCCCGTGTCATTATTGAATGACATTTCTAGGACCGTAAATGTTATCGATAAGCGGAAGACATGTCTGGAAAAACTATTTTTGGTATTTTTCTATTTTCTGATTTTTATGGATTTTGTTGGTTTTATATTTTTGTATTTGCTTTTTGGTTTGAGTATGTACATATTTACATAGGATACTTAAAGCAAATCCGTTACTCATCCGTATCATCCTGAAGACGTTTGAGTGTCTTTGGCTTCATACTCTTCATGCCAAGCCGCGGGAGAATGAATTCGAATCGTTCTCTGGGTAGTGCCTTAGTGAATATATCCGCCAGTTGATACTCTGTCCTCACGAAATATAGCTCAACTACTCCTTTCTCTACTTGTTCTCTAATGAAATGATGTTGGATGTCGATGTGTTTAGACCTGGAGTGTTGGACGTTGTTGCAGCAGAGGGTTATGGCACTCTTGTTGTCACAGTATAGAGGGACGTGATTGTATGCAAAGCCATAATCCAAATTGAGACCATCATCATAAATTTCTGGGCACACATCCAGACATAGCGATGTATTCAACTTCTTAAGGAGATGGACGTGCTAGTTTTGCTTTCTTTGAATGACCAAGCTTACTAACAATATCACCAAGGAACTAGCAACTGCCAATGTGCTTCTTCGATGTCTTGACAACCTCATGATCCTTGCATTAGGCGTATGCTGTAAAGTGCCATGGCCGATGACTTTCGGACACCAAAAGACCCTTGTGTATGGGTTTTTCCCCCCCTTGAATATACCGAAAGACCCGTTTCACCGCTTCTAGGTGCTTTTTAGTGTGCTTAGATTGATATCTAGCGCACATGCACACAGCAAACACTAGGCCAGGTCTACTGGTTGTGAGATACATCAGGCATCCAACCATACTACGATATCGAGTCTGGTCAACAGGGACACCTGAGAGGTCATCATCCAGTTTGGTTCGCTCCACCATGGGAGTGTCAACATGGTCACTTTTATGAAAATTAAATTTCTTTAAAATCTCATTAGCATATTTGGATTGATTTATAAAAACGCCTCTCTGGGATTCTGATAAATTTGGTAAGCCAAGAAAAAGGATATTTAGACCCAACATCGACATTTGAAATTTAGAGCTCATTGCATTAAAAGAACGGTCACAATCTCTATGGGGGGGGGGGGATTTCAGTCGAGGCAAATATTATATCATCAACATATATTTGAACATGAAGAGTGTGTTTGCCTGTTGTCCGAATGAACAAGGTTGGATCGACTACACCCTTGGAGAATCCTTAAGCCAGAAGAAACTTTGACAAAGTGTCATACCACGCCCAGGGTGCCTGCTTCAACCCGTAAAGAGATTTCTTCAGACGGTAGACATGTTTTGGACGAATTGGGTTAACGAACCTTCAGGTTGGCTAACATAGACCTTCTTCTTTAAGCTGCCAATTTAAGATACAGTGTTCACGTCCATTTGGTAAACTGTCATGTTTTTGCTGGCAGCATTGGCAAGAAATATTCTGATGGCTTCAAGTCTGGCGACAGGGGCGGAAGATTCTTCAAAATCGAGACCTTCTTCTTGACAATATCCTTTTGCTACAAGACGTGCCTTGTTTTTCAACACATCACCGTACTCGTCAAGTTTCACCTTATAAATCCACTTGAGAGCAATAATCATGTCACAGTCCGAAGGTGGCACTAATTCCCATACGTCTAGTTGATCAAATTCATGGATTTCATCTTATATGGCTTGAAACCAGCAGTCTTCAGTAGCAGCAGATTTGAAGTTTTTCGGTTCGACTTTGGACAGTATTGAATTGTAGAAGCACCACAAAGCATCTGTAGCCAACTGTTTCCGAGTGGATACCAGGCGAGAAGGGTGTCCTAAATAAATATATATTCAATAGATTAGTGAGCAGTCATTTTCAGAGATGTTCATGAGTTTGAGTCACACAAGTTGATTCGTTAACTAACTATCCCTAAGGAGGATGCTTCAGAACTATGTTCCGGAGCAAACACGTTAACGAAGGGATTGTTGTCAACGAGAGAAAAAGGATTAGCTTCTATGATAGTGGGTTCAACTTCAACGCCTTGTTGTAAACTTAGAGATTGTAATACCGAAGATGACGGTGAATGACTTGGAGAGGGTGCATCTTGATCAATGGTAGTAGGCTGAAGTGACTGGAGCTGGAACTGCTGGAGTAGGAGAGACCGGTCTTTCAATACGAGGAGGTTCCAGGTATTCATCGAATATTGGTTGGAATAACATCTCCAGGTCTTTATTTGTGGGGGGTACATAAGGTGCTGCAGGAACTGAATTTGGTATGAGCCCTGAACTTATCTGTCCAGGTGTCACAAATGTAGGAGCAGGTCCTAAACTGAGTTGCACAGGAGCCACTTGCCCAATCAACTCATCGAATGTAATGTGAATAGTTTCCATGATTTGCCGGGTGCGTTTGTTGTAAATTCGGTAACCCTTCTAGTTTGGTGCGTAACCGACAAAGAACCCAATGTCTGCTTTAGCTTTCAGTTTACCAAGATCTTCACTGTTGTTTGTTGGGTAGCAAAGAGATCCAAAGATACGAAGGAATAAAAGATCCGGTTTCTTGTCATGCACAAGTTCATATGGGGTTTTGTTGTGAAGAGTATGTATAAGGGATCGGTTTTGGGTGTAAACAGGCATAGCCACGAGACGCTCCTGCCCAAGAGAAACAAACTGTGCCTTGGAGAATATCAACATAGTCCAAGCAGCTTCAACAAGAGTGCGATTCCATCGTTCGACAACTCCAATCTGCTAAGGAGTTCTCGAAACGGTCTTCTCGTAGATAATGCCGACGCTTTCATAGTAATCAGTTAAGTCTTTATTAACAAATTCGGTGCCATTGTCAGTTCGCACGTACCTGACAATTTTGTTGAGACCAACTTGAAGTTGTTTTAACAGGTTGATTACGAAAGCAGGAGTCTCGTCCTTGGATCTCAAAAACTTCACCTATGTAAACCGGGAGTAGTCATCGACTATGACTAGAATGTATTTCTTCCCATTAATACTCTGCACTCTCAGCGGTCCGCATAAATTCATGTGAAGGGTGTGTAAAACTTCCATAATGGTTTTAATCATTTTGGGTTTGTGGGAAGCTTTCTTGCTTTTTCCAAGTTGGCATGCGGAACACAGATGATCTTTTTCAAACTTCAATCGTGGTAAGCTTCTAACAAGTTCTTTACGAGCAAGATCATTTAAGGTACCAAAGTTTAAGTGATTCAGATGGTGATGCCATAACCAGGACTTGTTCTTTGAGGCTTTAGACAGTAAGCAAATAGGAGAGGACCTCATCATGTCTTCAACAGAGATGGTGTATAAATTCGTGCCACGATTGCCTTTAATAAGGTCGACACCATCTAAGTCTCTGACGAAACACGTGTGCTTTCTGAAGGCAACTTCTAGATCAGAAGCCAACAAAATTTCACCGACAGTAGAGAACAGGTTGTGTCCAAGTCCCTTCAAACATAATACCTCGATATAACGCTTATCACCAATTACATAATCACCATAACCCATTATTGCACCAAAATGATCATTTCCAAATCTAACAGTCCTGATAAACTTTTTCATGAAATTCCTGAGCCGTGAGCGATCTCTAGTCATATGCGAGTCCAAATACCAAAGGACAATCTGTACGACCTGCATTTGAACACAGACGAAAATGGAGAGATTGATACATTGGATCCCCAATTGAAGTTGGGGTCCTGTTGGTTAGAGCAAACAATATTATATACCACAGAGTAGGGTGTTCCTAGAAGATTCTTAAGCACGATATCACTAGTAAGAGCAGTAGGCCTAGTTAAAGGGCATTGTCCTTTTAGCGGAATTAGTCTACCAGTGGGCTTCCATATTTTTACAGGCACAATTTTAGGTGTAGTTTTCCTAGTTAAAGGGCACTGTGCACCTAAAGGGAGTGTTCTACCAGTGGGCTTCCAATAATGTCCTATTGTGGTAAATATTTTTCCCGTGGGTTGCCATGTTTGTTTAACCTGTTTTACTCTCCAAATTTGTTTGACTGGGGATTTGTTGTAAGACTTCAAGAAATGTTCAACACACTTAACATGATTAGAGGAAATAAGGCATTCATTACATGTCTTGCAGAGTGAATTAGAATTCGTATTAATTACAGTACGCCTAACGCTAGTACTAGAATCAACACGATTCGTTTTGCTCAATTTAGACTTATTTTTTCTAGGATGTTCTTCTAGTTTCTTCTTGGGCACACTTTTAGCTGGAAAAGTCTTATCATGCGTTGTGTTGCTCTTAGGCTGTGACCTCCTAGTTGTAGTGGATGTGCTTACTCCTGTAGAAGGAATAGTAGAAACATTAGTCTGTGGAGCTGATTGTTGTTTGACATGGTTTGGTGTGTTGTTTCCTGAGGTTTCCAATGGATCAGCAAAGGTTACATGCTTTTTCTTAGGGACAGGTGTGGTAGCAATGTATCTATATCTTTTGTTAACCGTTTTAGGACACGAGGCAATCACATTTTCTAACAATTCCTGAGATGTCTTAGTGTATACGCAGGCATATTGAAGACTATTGTCAGATGTTCTTTTTCTTCTAGCCTCTTCCACTATCTCGTAGAGAGTATCTAAAGTATCTTTAATGCTGTTTAATCTTTGAATTTTCAGCTCAAAAACAATCATTTTCCTTTTGCAATTTATTGATAGTATCCTGTAGCTGGAAATTCTGAGACTCTAGAGGCTGAGGGAGAAGGGTGCCAGTCACATCACTCTTGTTAGCTTTCAACTGAGAAATTTGAGCTTTCAATTTGCGGATGGTGTTCCTGTGAGTTTGAAGTTGAGCATCTTTTTCATTTAATTCAAAAAATGCATCAAATTCAGGAGCATCCTTAGATGTCCTGGATTTAGAAGTTTCAATTCTGTCTTTTAGATGTTGATATTTTAATTGCAAATTAAGATTGTCAACCTCTAATCTTGAAAGATGCTTGACCATGTTATCATGATCATCATTTTGAATTTTTTTATGCAAGTTTAAATTCTCATCTTCAAGTTCAACCGCACGGGTCTTTGCAACATTATAAACTATAGATAACTCATGAAATTGAGAAGCAGTTAAAGCAGAGTCAGTAACAGTATAAAACACATCCTGGGACAAGCATTTAGCAATTAAATACCTCATTTGCGATGAAATAGGGTTTTCCCCCGTTCAATCACACTACTCATTAAATCAAACGCATCTGGTCTACGCTCGGCTTCTAATTTTCAAAACAGCTTCATTGCTCTAACTTCAAGTAACCAAGAGATTTTTGAACTCCGTCAAAGATTTTCTTTGAGTAGAATTGAAAATGGAAAGACCTTCGGTTAAGTAACATCGTTTTTCGTTGTATCAAACCCCTTTCCCCTTGCAGCTATTCCCTGGGGTGTGATTCATTATTCTACAGTCTATTCAAAAGTCCCAAAAAGCGCGAGAGAGAGCGAGAGCCGAGTACATACAGACCAATATTTACTTGACTTGTGGTTGGGAGCATTCGGGGGACCAGATGGACAGGTGTATTGGGTGGATACACAGTCGCAGGTGGTAGTACTGGCAGGGGTGGGCCATTTGCTTTGAGTTCTTTGGCCTTTCGTTTTTTAGATCTAAGGATCAAAATACTTGCTCGGGTATCAGTTGAGTCTGAGGGGTGGAATATTGCCATAAAAAATCTTTGAATAATTAGGGGGTATAATTTTAACCCTCTTTTCCATAGACGCAAAGTCATTCATTTTCTCATGCATTTTAATTCTGGTAATCTTAGCTAAATCTAGGTCTTCCTCAGATGATGGAACAATTACAGGTACATGATGTGGCTTAAGAAGTTCTTCACCATCATAAAGTGCCGGTTTAGCCTTTTTGGCCTATCTGAGGTAAAAAGGGTTCTGGGCACCTAGTGTTGTTTTAGTCTTTTGTTCATACACCTTTGTAGGATTAAGCATCATATGGACAGTTTGAATGGATTGATCTTGTGAGTGTAACTTGTTCTCAAGTTTATCTTTTAGGTTTTTCAGATTGGAAAAATCAGTCAGGAATTTGGTTTCTTTCTGTTTAAACTCTTGTTTCAAAGCAGTTACAGTTTCTTCAATTATCTTGTTGTTTTCCATAGTTGAATTAAGTTGCAACTTGACAGAATGAAGTTCCTTTTTAAGATTTTCTTCCGTTTTATTACGATTTTAAATAAGCATACGCATTTGATCATCCATTCTCTATTCACGTTCAGTCAGTTCAAACTTAGCACGTTGTTCATAAATAGCAACTTGTTCCTTATATATCTTAAGTTCAGTGGCTATAGGGTCATGAGGAACGTTTGCATCATTATCAGACAACACACAAGCATCATTTAGAGCAGAAGATGCACAACTTGGTACAACAGAAACATTATTGACTGACAAATATTGTTCATATGGGATAACATTACAATTACCCATATCCTTAGTAGTTGAGTCAATAACATTTGCCTGTTGTACTTCATTATGAATCTCATGTTCGTCCTGATTAGTAACACTGTGATCAATAGCATTTTCCAGAATAGGTACCTTAGATATGATTGATGCATTAGATGGACCAGCTTGTAGATTTGATGGTCCGGCTGAGGACAAATTGGCCATGAATATGGACTGAGCAGTTGGTTCATCATCAACATCTGAGTCGAAAGCATCACATTCATCTGCCTGGAAAATGTTGTCCTCATTCAGAGCTAAGTCTTGGACTGGTTGATTATCCACATCTGCATCAAAAGTGTTAGCCTGTTCACCAGCTAGGAAGAGTAGTTCTTCATCCAACACTGCACCATTTTCTTGGGCTTGCATCAGCAGCATCTTGTCCTTGAAATAATCAGAATTCTGTGGACGCTTTAGCTGAGTACGGTTCCGTGCAATGTGTCCAAGCCTATTGCAATTATAACACTTGATCAGTTTTCCTTGACCTGCGTTGGCATTCCCAGCTCTATTCTGTGCACCCCCATTTCCTGCTGCACCATTTCCCCGAGCCAAATACCTCTGATTCTGATTCTGATTCTGTCACCCATAGAACATTCATGAACAAACCACAACCCGACCATCTTGAATAGTTGCTTGATTTCGGGTATTAGACGAGGTTTGAAGTTGATTGTTTGTCTGAGGAAGTGTTGCTCTAAAGAATTGGGCCAGGAGTGCCATTTGTTTGGTAAGGTTGTTAAGTATTTCATCAGTTTGAGTGTGTCCGGAATTAATTTGTGATGTTTCAGGGAATTACAGATGCTGAAGTGATTAAATATGTGGTGATTGAGGGGCTGCTGATGAAGATGGATATTGATGAGACTGTACATGTGACGATTGGGCATAGGGTTGAACAGTTGAGACAAAAGCAAGTTGATCATTTGTAGTTGGAGTGATTCGTTCAATGATCAATCGATTTGTGCAGCGTGCTTCTCATGTTGTTTTAAATATGCGTACAGCTGTTCATGATTTGTCTCTTTCAGACCTTTGTTAAGTTTAACGGCTGTCACAAACCTATCCCATTCAGGTGACATGTTGTTCACAAACTTGGAGTTCAGATGAATGTTCGGCATTGTCATTATGATATTCCTCATGTCATTGACCAGCTTGTGGAATCGAACATAGTACTCATTGATGTTTTCACCAGGAAGCATCTTGAACCGCTCAAATTCATCATACAACTAAGATTCTCTGTCTTCTTTGGTGAGTTCAGAACCTGCGAGAAGCATTTTGACGTTGTCTCAAATTGCTTTTGCTTCAAGTTTGAAGGATGAGCTTGTATATGTCTTTTTTGGGGTAATCCTTGAAGCACAATATTGGTTTGCACGTACATTACATCGTAATCGTTTCATTCTCCGTGTCACGGGAACATCATAAGTATGCGGCATTTCTGTTCCAAGACGAAACACCTCCCCTCAGGGTATTCTAAGTGAACTCCTTGTGGTTACAAGCTCAATGGTCCCTGGGTTCAATCGACTTAAATAATTAGCAATCCATTTTTCCTTTCCTCTACAAGTACAATCGTATTCGTTGTGACCCATTGATACGTAAAAAAAAAAAAATTCCAAATCTTAATCTCGAGCATAGGAGGGCGGGTATCAGAACCGGCAGCTTGAAGATCATCTGAATTACTAGACATAGTTGATTACTTGTATTATGATAAACTTTGGATCGGTACGATGATTAGTGATTGTATGTTAAAAGTGATGATTGATTGTTAGATTAGGTGATATGTTGTTTAATTATGATTTGGTTAGGTTGAAATGAGTTAACGTAATGAAGAAAATTTTTGCCAGAGTTTCTTTCTATCAAATCGCAGTGAAGGTATTCAAAAGTAGACAAAACGCAGGATGTCTTGAGACAAAACGCAAGAAAGTCTTGAGACAAAACGCAATGAAGTCTTGAGACAAAACGAAATGAAGTCTTGAGACAAAACGCAATCCAATCTTGAGACAAAACGCAATCCAATCTTGATACAAAACGCAATCAAGTTTTGAGACAAAACGCAATCAAGTTTTGAGCCAAAACGCAATCAGGTTTTGAAATGGGCAGAGTCTCTCCTAGGCAAAACGCAATAACGGTCTTTAACTAGGCAAAACGCAGAGGCAAAACGCAAGAAGCAAAACACAAAGCCAAAACGCAACTCCTAATAAGACAAAATGCGGTATAATTGTCCTTTACCAAAACAACAAAACGCAGTGTACTTTTCTGACAAAACACAGGAGGCAAAACACAACCAAGAATATGCCAGTGAGACAAAACGCATTCAAGAAAAATACGAACTTTTTCACCTAAAAACACCTAAAAATCACCCTTTTGAACGTTTTTGCTTGGTTTCTTTTGAACAACTTGATCCTAGAAGGCTATAACAACTATAAAAACACTAACTTTAACATCACAAACGTAAGAATCAAAGAGTGTCAAGAATAAGACCATAAACCTTCAAAAACCAAACTTTAGATCTAAACTAACTAAGAAAACGCACACACAATCTATCTAATCATCCTATGAGCTCTGATACCAATTGTAAGATATTGGATATCATAACACAAGGTAAAGATTAGGGGTTGGCCTTATATTGTAGAGAGAGAAAGTGAGAATTCTAGTGAGAGAAAACACCTTAAGTATGTGTAATATCAAATGAACAACCAACCCCTTCCCATGGCTGGAAAGGGGGTATGAATACATGTGTTTAGATGCCCTAATGGGCTATGGTATGGGTTTACAAGTGGGTAAAAGACCCGGCCCAATACCATGAGTCATACGCTTACGATTAAACTACGAACTATGCTATTCTAGACAATACACGGGGTGACCGAGTCTTTTTCTTAAACCTAACACTCTGTGAGCACAAATCTTCAAGACTCTTGGTGTTGGTTCGTAATCTTGTCCGTTTCTTCTCCAAATGAGCCCAAGTCACGTATAATTATCCAAATGCCTCCAAATGAAAATACCTGAAAAGAAATGATTAATTACCTATTTGGGCATAAACATATTGAATTTAGGGGTTAAATGACCCAAAAAAGTGTATAAAATGACACCTCATCATAAGTCCACTAGTTTTAAGAAATCCTTGAGATGTTGGTTTGGATCCTCAGACCAAAGTCCGTAGAATGAGTGTGGAGAATCATTTAAGCTCGAGTTTGTTTAGAACTTATCTAGGATTAATAATAACAAAGATTGATATAGCATAGCAGAATTTAAACAAAGAATCAATGTTATTAAACAAGGTTTTGCATTCATACACCAAGCCCCAATTCTATATGATCAGTATAAATAAAAAATAGAAAAAGAAAAATATAAAAAAAAGAAAAGAAAAAAAAAAAAACAAAAAAAAAAGAATAAAAGAAAAAAAAAAAGAAACCGTGTACACGCCACCACTCCCCGCCCCCCCCACCTCCCCAGCCCTCCCACCCCTTCCCCACCCCTCCCACCCCATCACCTGCCCCCCGCCACCCCACCCCCCCCCCCCCCCCCCCCCCCCCTCCCCCCCGCCCCCCCCCCCTCCGCACTCCCGCACTCCCCCCCCCCCCCCCCCCACCCTCCACCCCAACCCCCCCTCCTCTCCCCCCTTCACCCCCCTCTTACCCCTGACCCGCCCAGCGGCACCACCCCCCCCCCAAGCCCGACAACCCACAAATCCATTATTCCATCCCACCAACCCCCCCCACCCCCCCCACCCCCCAGACACATCACAAAAACCTACGACTCCAATCAGACCAACCCCCAGGACCCCTCAAAGACCAACGGCCCCACCCACTACCACCTCAAAACACAACCACACAATTACCACATCTATATAATCCTCCTCATTAGTAGAATCAATAGACGCAACATATAGAACCAACATTGTATCATTCTTACATCCTAAAAAACAAGAAACCATAATGAATCCACAAAACACATAAATCCTCCACACACTTCCCCTCATTAGGATTATGCAAAACAATCTACAGCATGAACAATCCCATAAAGTATTGTCGATCCATGAATGACACAATCTCCCCATAACTTCAGATTTTCCTTTAAACATCCATGCCAAGGTCACCACAAGATCTATAAGGTTGCAAACAACTCAGTAACATCCTCTGCAACCATCTTTTTCCCCCCTTTTTTCCAATATCCATTAGGGGACTGTAGATATATAGCAACATTGAACATTACCACAACCCAACCATATATTACAATCTAATCCAATCTTTCCCAAAGTCCTCAAATTACTCCCCATGACCATAATACGAATAATGAATTCAAGCAGTAGAAACTTAAACTAGCAGTAGTAATAATGACTTAGCAGTAGTAATGAAAACCTTCCCCTCAAGTGGTGCATGTAGATGGTTAAACACTTTATCATATGCTTCCCCTGAAACCAATATGTTAACCATCTCTTGAATCTCTAATTATGTAGACTCTCTAGTAGATTACCTACTGATGGAAAAAAAGTCAGTAATACAAACTTTGATTCTGAGTAAGAATAACCCAACATTGTCTTTATGTCCTTGTACTAACCACGTGTGACTCCAAACTCATACGTACTCTTGAAGTATAGTAGACCTCAATCTCATGACAAAAGTCCTCAACTATATAGACACTGAGCACTACAACGTAACTCCTTTAAGTGATAGCAAATGTGCGCATTGAGCACCAAAAGTTTATAGATCACACATTGCTAGATTTGACAAGTCTTCGTCAACATCAATTTTAAGCTCAAACAAGTTATCTTCAAAGTCATCAGCCTGCTAGAACTCGACTTTAAGATATGTTAAAAACACGTACCCGTGAAACACCACTTCAACGTCAAATAAATAATAAAGAATTATCCCCGTAATCACTTGTTGTTAAATTCTAAAAATAGCCTTTGAAACATTAACGCTCAAAATTCTAACAGTAGTAACTATGCTAACAATAGTATATCATTTAAATCCAAGCAGTAGTAACTGCGTTTAATGCTAGCAGTAGAAACTTAATACTATTTTATCTTAGCAGCATTAATACGAACTAGCAGCACTAAAATCATATTGGCAGTATAAAACTTTCCATACAATAAAAACAGTGAGTTACCTTCATGAACCTGGCAGTATTAATGTTGCACATAACCTTGAACCAGCAGCAGCTTACCTGATTATGTACTCACATTCATTATGAATTATTCATAAACCCTAAAAATTATGACGTGTTTAAACTTCCCCTGCTGCTGTGATAACTTCCATATCTTGAACACCAGAACCATACCAAACCAAAAAGCAGCATTAATATAGCATGAGCATCAGATCTGATCACAAAAGAAGCAACAAAGGCAGCTGTATTAACTTTTTGGAATTTCTACTGTTTTACTAAATACGAGCAACATAAAGTATACTAGCAGCATAAAATTTTCATACCAATATGTTTCGACCTTGGCAGCATTAACAAACATGAGCAACATTAACCAAATTTATATCGTCTTTGGTAGTAGTAAGTGTCTTTTGGCAGTACTAACACATACTTTCCCACGAAGCAGCACAAAGTATACATTGAATCCAAGACGATTACCATAACACCATCACAATAATCATGCGTCCCACCATTTGTAGATTCAATCAACACACTAGGAATAGAGGAAAAGAACGAACCTGAACCATCATTCTTTTCAGAAGTGTCACGCATATTAGGGTTCATTGTCATATGCATGAACGTCTCACCAAAACTAGATAGATTACTAGTAGAACATATCGACTCAGCAGGAGTCGACTTAGACGTATCATGATCAATTGCACGATTAAGGTTTGTACATGAGTTTTTAGGGTTAGTAACAACCCTAGTTAGCTGCATCATTTGCATAATCTTCGCATCATGCCAACCATCATTCAAATATTTTATTTACCATAGCCAAAACATAAATAATCTCGCATGAAGCACAATAAACAGCAGGAAGAATTAAACCTTATAGAATCTTTGCAAGAAAAATTTGACACTTTGTAAGTCTAGAACCAACCTTTAATAACCCTTGTGTCTTATGCTTTTTGAGAACAGAATCAAAAACCAGATCTTGCAACCTTCTAACTCAAATAATAATGATCGACATCAACTTCTACTTTTCTGTAATATCGAATTAGGGTTTGTTGAAAACCCTACTTCATCGAATTTCACCTAGTTTACCGACAAAGAAAACAGAAACCCTAAGATAATTTTCTTTCTTAAATTCAATTGTAAACACCCTGTAGATCCTAGATCAAGAGCCACCAGGCTCTGATACCAATTGTTTAGAATCGTTTAAGCTCTTAGGATCAAAAATAACAAAGTATTGATACGCAACAGAATATAAATAAAGAACAATGTTATTGAACAAGGTTTTACATTCACACAAGCCCTAATTCTATATGATCAGTATAGAATGGTTACCTAACTATAACGGGATCAAAGAAACCTTTGATCTTAGAGCTAAACCACATACTCTAGATGTTTACATCTTTACTTGTGCACACATAAACTATGTCTAGGGATCTCCTTATATAGGGAGTCCATAAGACTTATAAAGGAATCTTAATTGTATTAGAAAACTAAATCTTTTCCTAATCTTTGATCTTTATCTTTTAAGCAAATATTTTAGAATCCTCCATCTTTTATAGAATTCCATATTGTCGACTTTGATCCTTTTGTTTCATTCTTTATCCTTTTGAGCAAGTTCTTTTGTATCATCAAATCAATAATTCCCAACAATATTCCCCTATTTTATGATGACAAAACAAACACTGATTCCAAGATGATCCATAGTAGCTTAATCTTCAGCAATCTTCATCTTCAAATCTGATCTTCCATGAATGAAATAATCTTCCCCTTAACTTGAGATTTCCTTTGAACTTGTTGAAACTTCTTCAACATCTTGTTTCATGCCATGCCACCACACTAAATAAGTTGCAAATAATATCATCTTTATAAAATCTTCCCCTTTTTGTCATAATCTAATAGGGGACTGTGAAGATATGCAACTTTGATCTTTACAACTACAAACCATATATTACACTTCTAATCTAAGCTTTCCAATGTCTCAAATTACCCTCCATGACGCATAATAAGAATAATGAATTTAAGTAGTAGAAACTTAAACTAGCAGCAATAATAATGAAGAGCAACATTAAAATGGTTGAACAGTAGTAAAAATACACTAGCAATATTAACTACTAACTAGCAGTATTAACTTAAGCTAGCAGCACTAACTTCAACAAACAGTATTGCTTTTGTCGAGCAACACTAATGAAGTAGAAGCAATATTAAAAACATAGAAGCAGTATTAACCAAGTAAGAGCAGCATTAACCATGCATAAGCAGTACTAACTTTTATGAAGCAACATTAACTTTGTTCGAGCAGTATTAACTGTTGTAGAGCAGTAGTAACCATGTATGAAGCAACAGAAACTTCCAATCAGTATTAACATGATAACCACTTCAATGACATGAACTTGAACTCTTAGCTTCCATGTTCATATCACCTTTACTGTGATTACACTTCATATTCATCATCAACTTTTAAGGTTTTTAGAAGTTAAGGTTTCCATAAAAAATGATTTAAGAATTAAAACCCTAATTTTCACAAACTTCTTTATCCTTTTCATTCCTCAATACCTTTTCTTTAATACCTAAGTGTTCAAAGAAAAACTTCCAATAACAATAACAAGAACACTATTAAAAACAATGATGAAAGAAAAGTAAAAGCATACCAACTTCAATATTTCTACAACAAATTTCAAAAATTTATATCTTTCAATTAAAAGCTCAGATTAAAGATCCCTCCTGTGAGAATATGCATTTATGAATAAAGAACCTTCAATAAAAATTTCGTTAAGATCCAACGGTTAACGAATGAGATATCCCCTTTTTACCACAGCTGTGTAGAAAGTGACGAAAATAGAAACCAAAATTGAATTTTTAGGTTTCTTTGAATACAAAATCTTCTTTCTTTGATTGTAAAACCTTGTTGATCCTAGATCAAGAGCCACTTGGCTCTGATACCAATTGTGGAGATCGTTATAAGCTCATCTAGGATTATAATAACAAAGAATATAGATACGCAGCGGAATATAAATAAGAATAATGTTATTTAACAAGGTTTTACATTCACATACAAGCCCCAATTCTATATGATCAGTATAGAACGATTACCTAACTATAACAGGATCAAAGACACTTTGATCTTGAGGTTAAACCATACTCTAGACGTCTACATCTTTACTTGTGCATACATAAACTATGTTTATGGATCTCTTTATATAGAGAGTCCATAAGACTTATAAAGGAATCTTAATTGTATTAGGAAACTAAATCTTTTCCTAATCTTTGATCTTTATCTTTTAAGGAGATCTTTTAGAATCCTCCATCTTTTGTAGAATTTCATATTGTCAACTTTCATCTTTTTGTTTCATTCTTTATCTTTTTGAGCAAGTTCTTTTGTATCATCAAATCAATAATTTCTAACAATCTTTCCCTATTTGATGATGAAAAAACAAACACTAATTCCAAGATGATCCATAGTAGCTTAATCTTCAGCAATCTTCATCTTCAAATCTTGATCTTCCATGAATGAAACAGAATCTTCCCCTTAAATTGAGATTTCCTTTGAACTTGTTGAAACTTCTTCAACACAATGAAGTCTTCAACATCTTGTTCCATGTTATGCCACCACACTAAATAAGTTGCAAATCATATCATCATGTCAGTCTTTGTAATATCTTCCCCTTTTTATCATTATCCATTAGGGGACTGTGAAGGTATGTGGTATGTGTTTAATTACACATACCTTTTACCTTTAAAAACGAGCTAAAATAACCAAAAATGGACTTAAAATGCCAAATAGTTCTAAAGTCTACTACATCACCGGCACACTCATATTTTGTGGAATTTAGGTAAACATTGGGAAATGGATAAGGCTAAATTCTCACAATATCTATCAAGTGTTATTGTGTGCGGTTTATGTAATAGGTAATTTCACAAAAGTATGCTTGAAAAAAATTTAAATGTGAGCATAATTTAAGCATTTTTGTGTGAAAAATATGACAAATAAACATTCTAATTACATTCCCCACTTGAATTATACAATGCCCTCATTGTAGGAATAAAGTATTAAATACGAGAATTAAAAAGAATTAGAATGAGAAACTCCCCTGATATTTGCTCGGTAGTGATTCTCCATGTAGGTTTGTTGAGCAAGATTTCGTGTTGAACAACCATCTTGAAGTTTCAAGACACTAACACTTCAAGATCTCTAGATTTTGTAAATTCTCCACCAATATTTGTCGATATTTCATTCACGAGGTCCTGTGTAAAATAAGAAAAACATGCATTCCTATCTTGGCATCTACGGTTAATTCAAACTAAACTAAATAAAAACTTAAATACTGGTTAGTCCGTGGATACGCCGTATCAGGTTAATGAATACGTCGTATTGACAAAACTAACAATAATGTTTTTAAAGTGCATAGTCCAGACAATCAATAGCCATATGGTTATGGAGCGGATACGCCGTATTGATGTTTGGGAAGACATATTCGATAACTAAATTAAATAACAATTCAGGTTGTCTGCCGGGAAGCACTTTTCTTTACAGCAAAGTCTTTAAGTTAGACTTGTCTTTAGCATCTTTTCACCATTCGGTGCGCGTAACCTAGCATCCGTTGTCCCTTTTCTGAAAGATTTCTTGGTAGATCTGGGATATACTATCTTCGTTCCTTTCTAAAGTATTACATTCACATCTTCTTAGAGCAATGTATTCTTCGTTGGGTCCTAGTGAATACTTTATAGCTTCAAACTTTTTTGTTTTGCAAACCTTCTTGTTAGGCTGCTTGTCATCCCAATCGTTGTTTTTACGATTTTCTTCTTTAATATTGCGTATGTCATAGGCTTTGAAGAATGAATCAGTAGCAGTGTTAGGTGGGTTTTCGTATATAGATTCCTTCCATTCATCATTGATCAAAACACTATTATCCACATATGTCTTATTACAATTTTCATTCATCCATGAGTGAAATATTACCTTCTTAGTCCTTCCATCCACTTTCTTATGATTCTAGAATGTCGTGTTTAAGTTTGATAAGAATTCAAGTGGATTAATCCCCCAATTATCTCCTTCGTCTAACATTTCATCTTCACATTCGTATTATTCAGGATAGAATCTGCAAAAGAATTTCTCAACAAGTTCCTCCCAAGTGGTGATTTTTCCTTCCCCCTTATTTGTCCACCATTATTTTGCATCATCAGCTAATGAGAGGGGAAAAACCTTCATTCGCAGTTGATAGGAATCCATACCAGGAATGTAGATTAAATCAACCAGTCCAAGTACCATAGCAATGTGAATCAACCAATGTCTTCATTATGCGTCCCGTTATATGTGTTCTTTTGTAATTTCACCAAAAATTCGTTACTGAGTTTAACATTAATATCATTTTTAGAGATAGAAGGATTTGATTTATTATGAGCATTTTCTACCTTTTCATTGAGAGTCAGTTCAGTCATGACTTCTCATAGTATCTTCCTCAGCCAACTAGCTCTGATAAGTATGTCCTGTCACAAAGGTAAAAATATCAGTAGGATTTGTTCTGAAGAAGGATCAAAAATATAGTTTGACTCTTTTATCCGTTGCTTACAGAACATGATAAATTGGTAGGATCTTACGATCTCGATCCGATCTTACGATCTTTATCTTGCAAAGATAAAAACGATCCCAGGTGGGATCGCGATCTTGACAGCCTTGGTTGTTTGTATACACTAGTGCTTGTTTTAATTGAGATGATACTCAATCTTTGTAGAAGCAAGTTATCATCTTATATGCTAACATTGTTGGCTACATATGCTTAGTTTAAAAGCATAGTTGCATAATACTATATTAAAAGAATAAGAATGCTTTATGATTTGAAAAATGTTGAGGTGATTGTTTTCATTAAGATGTTATGCATATACATCTTATGAAATGTAATGTGACTGATGTGTCGTTGTGTGGTGTATATTTTATGATTCAAGTTTTAAATTTATATTTTGTCGACTAAACCAAAATCAACACTCTAACAAGCAGTGTACCCGGTCAAGATGTAGCTTCGTTGGTAAGTAGGGTGTCGATCACTGAGAGCGAGGTTAAATCTTTTCAGTTTATTAATATCTTGGTTGTCTAATCTATGTTAATTCTAATCTATGTCAAACCTATGCTAAACCTATGTTAGTCCTAGATCTAATAGGAAAAAGGGGTTTTCAGCCTAAGAGACTGGCACGGGTTTGGTTGGTGACTAAAATCAATTCAAGGCACTTTAACCTACACAAGCAAATTAATAGAAGATAAAAGAGCGGTTTAGCCTAATATAAGGAAACTATATTAACTATTATTAATCCGATTAGAACGTTGGTTTGTTTATTTAGTGCAATGATTTCTTATCTTGAGGTGGCATATCATTCTTAAGACTTGGGCGTTTCATCTTCCTAAGACCTAGACACATTAATTCTGCCACAATTAAAGCGTCCGCATAAAGTATCCTTATTTGCTGATTATAATCTATCTTAGGGATTAAAGCAATGGTGATCTTGTTAAACCCTAGCTCATAGAGACTTTACCCACTTACTGCTTAATGGCTATTTTTACATTAGTAGTCCACTTGTCCAACTATCCTATGGAAGCATAATGTTATTTGTTAAATTATTTAGGTTCACCTTCTAGTCAACACGTTCAATAAACCAAAGGCAATATCTAATTAACTAGTTAAGCCTGAAGCGTATATTAGACACAAAATTAGAAGGACAATATTTGTGATCCTATTATTCTAGATGTATAAAGTACTATATGGAGAGCTATCCCAGACTCTATATTTACTTGGTCCGTATCACTAGATCTAGTTGAATGATAGGTCGCATACAAAAGCACGTAAACAAGTATAAATTGATAAACATAAACAAGCATTCAATGATAAATTAAGAAATCAAGATAAACAATACCAAACATTCAGATCTTCATAATAACGGCTAATACCCGAAAGTATTAGCCTTCAAACATCATAATAAATACAAGAGCAATTATTTAGCCAAGGTAAACTAACCGAATTAACGAATGATACCTAAACCTGAATGATTACTAAAGTATATGGAATTACACGTTGTCTCCTATGGAATTGATAGCGTTGCACAACCTCTTCTGCTCTTTTTCTCCTCTAAAAATCAACTTTTATGGTTTAGGTATCAAGAATATGATTTAGCACACTCAAAACTCATTTTTGAGTTTTGTATTTATAGGGTCCGGAGTCGATGTCGATACGGCGTATCCAATGGGTTAGATATGGCGTATCAAGAGTTTCTTGGAGTAGGTACCACGCTTGATATCTTCTAGAATATTCACATACTATATCCCCAATACGGCGGATTGGTCTTCTCTGGATACGGCGTATTGATCTTATTTCCTTCGCGGTCTTTGATGAGTACAGGCACGAATACGCCGTATATTCTTGATGGATACGGCGTATTGGTAGTCAGAATCATTAATCCTCAAAATACCTTCGTTTAAGCTCCAAAATGCGCGCCTTTTGTTAACTTTCACCAAGTACTACTTAATTACTGCAATTCTCAAATATAAGCCATTAAGCAACAATTCTTTGCAAATAATCATACAATATGGGTTAATTACATGGGATAAATGATGCTATAAAATGTACATTATTTGACGTCATCAAATATCCCCCACTCGAATCCTACTTGTCCTCAAGTAGCCTTTAGAAGTTTACAAAAATGTATCCCTAAGGATATTTTCCGTTTAAGCATTTATTCAATCTATTACATGTACACAACCAAACACCTAACGAAATAGGAAGATGAAAACACTCAAATCACTCAACTAATCTATGTGGTCACATGTAACTAATTTACTCAATTGCTCGGTAGTGACGAGTATTCTATCATAAGCTTGTCAAGGATACACATCTCCACCACTAAAGCCAAGGATTAACAAGTTTATCAAGGTAAATATGGGTTTTGATGTAAAGGCTTAGGGTTGATCATTCAAAGAATGATATAGGGTAGGGATCTTCTTACTTTCACCAATAGTAATAAACCAACAAGGCAGCTGAGACATGTATACACGGCTGTAATGACGGATTAGACATACACGCTCATACACATCCTCATTCGCGTAAAACACATGGCCAGTCATTAGGAGAAAGGGAATAAAATTGTTGTTAAATAAAAAGTACGAAACAAATAGATTAACACTTAGATACAAGTTGCTAGACACTTTTCCCAACCGTTACCATGTCAAAGACACAACTATTTACAGACGTCTTAATCATAGATCAAAAACAATAACCTAAGTTGGCGTTCCCATAACGGTCAACTTCCCATTCATCCCATAACATTACATACTCTACAAGGTAAGTGGCGATATCTTCCACTTTATACAATACTCTACATCATTGATTCTTCTAAACATATTAACGAATAATCGATCCTTCGTGTAATTCTTTCGGTAATGCTCTTGCGAAACGATTATCTTCAAACTTTCCTTCTCTTTTTTGTTGCAAATTTTCTCATTTTTTTCAATACTAACTACGAAACTCGGAGTAATTTCACCATCTTCACGATCATAATAATTCCGTATAATTTCTTTGATAGTTCTTCATTCTTTGGACGTACCAATAATTGTGATGGTTGCAAAAATACGTGAGCTACGACTACTTTATACATTCCCATTTGCAATGTGCAAATTTCCGACCGCACCAAAGATAGAAAATGACACAAGACTCAGGAAATACATACTCTACACTTTAAGCAATTAGCAACTGTAAATTAAACTTAATCTAACTGGGTAGGTTAAGGTGTAAAGGTGTAACGAAACAAATAGTTGGTGTAATTCCTAAAGGATTAGATCTACGGGTTGTTCTAGGGGTATCTTACTCTTAAAATTAGAGTAAACAAAGGGTTTATACGAGAGGTTAACTAATTGGTGTAGTTAGTTAATAAATAACATGGATAGGCTTTTTGGGTGTAATCTTAAAAATTTACCTATTTAAACAAGTTACTCCAATTAAATCCATAATACTCATCACTGTGGTCTCGAGTGATATACCAAGCCAAGTTCTAAAGTCTACTACATCACCGGCATACTTATATTTTGTAGAATTTGGGTAAACATTGGGAAACGGATAAGGCTAAATCCTCAAAATATCTATCAAGGGTTATTGTGTGTGGTTTATGTAACAGGTAATTTCACAAAAGTATGCTAGAAAAAAATTTAAATTTGAGCATAATTTAAGCATTTTAGTGTGAAAAATAAGACAAGTAAACATTCTAATTACATCCCCCACTTGAATTATACAACGCCCTCGTTCTATGAATAAAGTATTAAATACGGGAATTAAAAAGAATTAGAATGAGAAACTCCCCTGATATTTGCTCGGTAGTGATTCTCCATGTAGGTTTGTTGAGCAAGATTTCGTGTTGAACAGCCGTCTTGAAGTTTCAAGACTCCAACACTTCAAGATCTCTAGATTTTGTAAATTCTCCACCAATATTCATCGATATTTCATTCACGAGGTCTTGTGTAAAATAGGAAAAACATGCATTCATATCTTGGCATATACGGTTAATTCAAACTAAACTAAATAAAAACTTAAATACTGGTTAGTCTGTGGATACGCCGTATCAGGTTAATGAATACGCCGTATTGACAAAACTAACAATAATATTTTTAAAGTGCATAGTCCAGACAATCAATACGCCATATGGTATGGAGCGGATACGCCGTATTGATGTTTGGGAAGACATATTCGATAACTAAATTAAATAACAATTCGGGTTGTCTGCCGGGAAGCACTTTTCTTTACAGCAAAGTCTTTAAGTTAGACTTGTATTCAGCATCTTTTCACCATTCGGTGCGCGTAACCTTCCATCCGTTGTCCCTTTTCTGAAAGATTTCTTGGTAGATCTGGGACATACTATCTTCGTTCCTTTCCAAAGTATTGCATTCACATCTTCTTACAGCAATGTATTCTTCGTTGGGTCCTAGTGAATACTTTATAGCTTCAAACTTTTTGGTTTTGCAAACCTTCTTGTTAGGCTGCTTGTTATCCCAATCGTTGTTTTTACGATTTTCTTCTTTAATATTGCGTATGTCATAGGCTTTGAAGAATGAATCAGTAGCAGTGTTAGGTGGGTTTTCGTATTTAGATTCCTTCCATTCATCATTGATCAAAACACTATTATCCACATATCTCTTATTACAATTTCCATTCATCCATGAGTGAAATATCACCTTCTTAGTCCTTCCATCCACTTTCTTATGATTCTTGAATGTCGTGTTTAAGTTTGATAAGAATTCAAGTGGATCAATCCCCCAATTATCTCCTTCGTCCAACATTTCATCTTCACATTCGTATGATTCGGGATAGAATCTGCAGAAGAATTTCTCAACAAGTTCCTCCCAAGTGGTGATTTTTCCTTCCCCCTTGTTTGTCCACCATTATTTTGCATCATCAGCTAATGAGAGGGGAAAAACCTTCATTCGCAGTTGATAGGAATCCATACCAGGAATGTAGATTAAATCAACCAGTCCAAGTACCATAGCAATGTGATCAACCATGTCTTCATTATGCGTCCCGTTATATGTGTTCTTTTGTAATTTCACCAAAAATTCGTTACTGAGTTTAACATTAATATCATTTTTAGAGATAGAAGGATTTGATTTATTATGAGCATTTTCTACCTTTTCATTGAGAGTCAGTTCAGTCATGACTTCTTATAGTATCTTCCTCAGTCAACTAGCTCTGATAAGTATGTCCTGTCACAAAGGTAAAAATATCAGTAGGATTTGTTCTGAAGAAGGATCAAAAATTTTAGCATGGAAATCAAATACAAAAACTCAGATTCTGATTTTATTTCAGTTGATCGATACGCCGTATTCAATGGAAGTGAATACGCCGTATTCAATGGAAGTGAATACGCCGTATTCAATGGAAGTGAATACGTCGTATTGATCTATCGACCAAAACAGTGTATTAAGCAAACAATTAAATATTCACAAATAACTAATCTAACAAATATACAAGCAATTATACACAAATATACAAAATTATACACTAATCTAAATTACACTACTCCTAAGGGTTAGATCTAATCTAATGTTAAAAACCAAAATATCAAATAAAAATCAAGATTAATTTTCACTCCCCAACAACGGCGCTAAAAACTTGATGTGTCGTTGTGTGGTGTATATTTTATGATTCAGGTTTTAAATTTATATTTGCCGAATAAACCAAAAACAACACTTTAACGGTCAATGTACCCGGTCAAGATGTAGCTTCGTTGTTAAGTAGGATGTCGATCACTAAGAGCGAGGTTAAATCTTTTCAGTTTCTTAATATCTTGGTTGTCTAATCTACGTTAATTCTAATCTATGTCAAACCTATGCTAAACCTCTGTTAGTCCTAGATCTAATGGGAAAATAGGTTTTCAGCCTGAGAGACTGGCACGGGTTTGGTTGGTGACTAAAATCAATTCAAGGGACTTTAACCCACGCAAGCAAATTAACAGAAGATAAAAGAGCGTTTGAGCTAAATATAAAGAAGCTGTATTAATCATTATTAATCCGATTAGAATGTTGGTTTGTTTATTTAGTGCAATGATTTCTTGTCTCAAGGTGGCATATCATTCTTAAGACTTAGGCGTTTCATCTTCCTAAGACCTAGACACATTAATTCTGTCACAATTAAAGCATCCGCATAAACCATTCTTATTTGCTGATTATAATCTATCTTAGGGATTAAAGCAATGGTGATCTTGTTAAACCCTAGCTCATAGAGACTTTACCCACTTACTGCTTACTGGCTCTTTATACACTAGTATTCCACTTTTCCAACTATCCTACGGAATAAGAACGTTATTTGTTGAATTATTTAGGTTCACCTGCTAGTCAACACGTTCAATAAACCAAAGGCAATATCTAATTAACTAGTTAAGCCCGAAGCGTATCCTAGACACAGACTTAGAAGGACAATATTTGTGATCCTATGATTCTAGATGTATAAATTACTATATGGAGAGCTATCCCAGACTCTTAGCCTACGCCCAAACAACACCGAAGTTGCAGCGTATTAAATATGTAGGACTAGACCCAGTTGAATGATAGGTCGCATAAAAAAGCACGTAAACAAGTATAAATTGATAAACATAAACAAGCATTCAACGATAAATCAAGAAATCGAGATAAACAATACCAAACATTCAGATCTTCATAATAATGGCTAATACCCGAAGGTATTAGCCTTCAAACGTCATAATAAATACAAGAGCAATTATTTAGCCAAGGTAAACTAACCGAATTAACGAATGATACCTAAAACTGAACGATTACTAAAGTATATGAAATTACACGTTGTCTCCTATGGAATTGATAGCGTTGCACAACCTCTTTTGCTCCTTTTCTCCTCTGAAAATTGACTTTTATGGTTTAGGTATCGAGAATATGATTTAGCACACTCAAAACTCGTTTTTGAGTTTTGTATTTATAGGGTCCGGAGTCGATGTCGATACGGCGTATCCAATGGGTTAGATATGGCGTATCAAGAGTTTCTTGGAGTAGGTACCACGCTTGATATCTTCCAGAATATTCACATACTATATCCCCAATACGATGTATTGGTCTTCTCTGGATACGGCGTATTGATCTTGTTTCCTTCGCGGTCTTTGGTGAGTACAGGCACGGATACGCCGTATCTTCTTGATGGATACGGCGTATTGGTAGTCAGAATCATTAATCTTCAAAATATCTTTGTTTAAGCTCCAAAATGCGCGCCTATTGTTAACTTTCACCAAGTACTCCTTAATTACTACAATTCTCAAATATAAACGATTAAGCAACAATTCTTTGCAAATAATCATACAATATGGGTTAATTACATGGGATAAATGATTCTATAAAATGTACGTTATTTGACGTCATCAAATATCTCCCCACTCGAATACTACTTGTCTTCAAGTAGCCTTTAGAACTTTACAAAAATGTATCCCTAAGGATATTTTCCGTAAACAAGTAATGCATGTATGTCCCTCGCAAATCCCATTTGTGAAAACAGTTTTGAAAATGGTTATAGTCCAGACAAAAACTTTTGACCTGGTTCTCTATAACCTTGGCTCTGGTACCAATCTGTAACACCCTCAAATCTGAGTATGCAGCGGAATGTTGAATATCCGAAGGCGTTACATTATTGGGTCAATAGCACAAGATCTGAGAACGACTACTAAACGTGTCGTTTGAAAAAGATACATTGGATTAACAAAATACTTGTTTGTTACATAAGCCCATGGCTTCAAATTGTTCAACAATATAAATAAAGATTTCGGTTTATAACAATTGTCCCCAAAATGTAATATGACCCCAAATCTTATTGTTGACTCTTCAATTATTGACTCCCAATGTATCATCGCACCTCGTGCCTTATTGACCTGAAAAACATGCTTAAAACGTCAACATAAAGTTGGTGAATTCATAGGTTTATGTAAATCAATTGTAGGACCGCAAGATTTCCAAGTGTATGATTAAGCAACAGATGCAAACATCATAAAAAGTGATTACGTTTTCCTAAGCTCATGACACCGAAGCTTGACATGTATGAATGCAAATAAATTGCCAATAATTGCCCGTGAATGATGTTCTAACCCGGAACATCCCAAATTCGACATGGTATACGTTCGTTCCCGGTGATAGCTAATCACCCGAACGGGGATTGTCAATCCCAAATAGATCTATCTATAACATTCGCGCTCACAATCCAGTAATTGACAGTTCATGATAATGGGCTCAGTGGGTTATCGCTACTTAGGCAAACACGTAATCATAGTATAAAATGTGCACTTGCGTCCAATTTGTAAAACAAAGCATGTTCTCACCCCAAAGATGTAAATCATTTAAATAATTGTAAAATATGGGGCTATGAACTCACCTTAGAAGGTAGTCCTCGGAATGATAAATATATATCCAAGTAAGCAATGAATCACACCTTCAAATACCTAAGTAAATACGGCCAGTCTTAGTCTACAAGTTTAGGCTAACGACTCAATGTATAAATTACAATAAATTTTGCTAGTTTATATATACTGTTATCACTTGTGTGGTGGTGTACGCGTTTAATGTATTTGAAATTGTTTGTAATTACGATGGCTCTTGGGAAACGTATAAACTTTGTTAATAAATATTCTTATTTATTAAGTCGTAGTTAAACCGAATAATATCCGAATATATTGTAACTCGTGCGGTTCGTTAGGTATTTATAAAATCACCTTTGTTTACAAAACACCCTTAAGTTTTTTAATTACACTTTTAGTCCTTTAACTATCCAAAGTTTCACTTTAGGTCCTTATAGTTTCACATCAGCCCCTTAACTTTTAGAATATTCAAAACAACCCTTAGACTTATATTACAGTCCAAAAATGATAGTTTAACCCTATAGTTTGCAAATTGAAACTTTTAGCCCCTTAACTTGTAAAAATCACATTTTAACTCCGATTAAGATCTAACAAGTGATATTATGATTCAATAAGCCCCATTAAGCTGTATAAGCTGCCTAAGCTTATAAATAAGCTTTAACAAGCTTATTTTGGCTTAATGGGCCTTATTGGGCCCGTTAAGGTCCAATAAGCGTTTTAAAGGTCCGATATAGTTTTAAAAGTCACAATTGTTTTCATTAAGCTCATTTAAGTTGGTTAAGCTGAAAATAAGCTCGGGAGAGCTTATTTTGTCTTTTTTGAGCTTGTTGGGCTCGTGAGCCCAATAACTCAACCTGAATTATATACTAAGGTCCATTAGGTGTTTTTAACTTACTTTATATCCTTATGAACTTATTAGTTCTGTTTTCCAATTCAGCTTATTCAATAAGCCGTCCGGCTTGGTATTGGGCTTTGTGGGCCAAATAGAAACCCGAATACATTTATAATGGGTTTGACTTGGTCCATTAGGGTCCATTAACTATATTTGGGTCCATTAAGTCCATCTAGCTTATGTGAGTTTATCAATAAGCTGCTTTGAGCTTATTGTGAGCTTATGGCTCAAATAGGACTCGTTAATGGGCTAGTGAGCCCATTAAGGGTTCGGTTTGGTTTTGAAAGGCAATGCAAATCCCAAGTCAATTTAATAAGCATTCCTAGCCCATGAATAAGCTTGTATAGCTTATTTATAAGCCATAGCTTATCGTACGAGGCTTGCTGGGCCTGTTGGGCCTCCCACAGTGGGCTGCCAAGCCTGACGTGACCCGAACTTAGCCCTTTAAGTTGCTAAATGCTTCCTAGATCTCGACGTACCATTTTGGCATTTATTTAATGTTTATGATCGGATATTCATTACTGCACTCATTTAATATTGTGTTGCATGAGTTCACAGCCCCAAAGTCAAAGGTTTCGATTACAACAAAAGTTTACATGAATACTTTTTGTGCTCGTGCCAACTTGATTACGTTTGTGCATTTTTATGAAAATTTTACGCTATAACATGCTAGTTATCATCCTTTTAAATCAAGTTTACACCACACAAGTCCACATTGTTGTTTAACTTAGGAGCGTGAATCATGCATGAGTCGAACCATGCATGTCCTCAGTCTATGAGGTATTAACCGCATATAAACGCGACATAATAACTTCAAGTAAAGATAAGAGGAAAAAAAACATAAATGGACATAGAAGACCTTAGTAACAAACTTACAAGGGTCTTAGTGTCCTTGGTTGTGAGGTTTAGAAGTAAACTCGACTTGTATACAACCATAACGTGTATAACTCCTTAGCTCCAAGTTAAAACCCGATCCCTTAGCTGTGCTTTCCTTCTTCAAAAACCTAGCTTGATCTTTAAGGCTTCCTTGTGTTCTTATAACAATTTTTTTTTTTTTTTTTCCCTTTTTTTGGGTTAAATGTGGTTCGTGTAAGGTTAATGCCGAATGGGATACGAGAGTAAATAGGAAGTGTTTATCCTTGAGAGAGTTTTAAGAGTTTAGAAGTATGTTATGGGAACTAGTGTGTCTTATTTATAGGATATTAAGTGTTAACTTCTTGGCTTTCTCCCTTGACTAGAAACGAATGAGTTAAGGTGGTTTAGGAGGGTTTTAGTTTCTTACACATGGTTTTAGGTTAAACCACCAAGTACATGACTTAATTAGCAAGATGTTGTATAAGATTCACCTAAGATATGAAATGATATGGTTTGTGTGCTCCTTTCCTTGTTAACCACGACACAAAAGGGATCAAAAGTGTCACACCCCCAAAACATCAGAGTATAATGGCAGCCGAGGGCGTGTGACTTCATGATTATCATACTTCAAAGCAATACAGAACGACCTCTATATGAGACGTTTTAAGAAAATTGATCACTTGAATTAGGAAATAATAAATTGTTTAGACCAATTAGTAATGAGCAATTGTACTTGTATTCACACGTTTGAAATAAACAATGTTCTCACCCCCAAAAGATGATTTAAAATAGATGTGTAGGGGTTATGAAAAACTCACCTTGTCAATTAATCATATGGAAAATCGACAAATGGGTCAATGCACGTTAAAATAGTGGCTCAGTCAAACAACCTATTAATTACGTTAAATTTGTGAGTGTACATTCTAAGGATTCAATATACTAATTATTCAATTTATTTGTCCAATAATAAATTATCGCTTTATGTTCTCATATCTTGGATTAGACTGTTAGCTCTAAGGATGATACACGACTTCGTACATATAGGTATTTATACATAATTTGATGTAATTATGTGCTTAAGATCACATGGTCATATTGTTAAAATAATACAATTTAAGTTTTAATAATATAACTATTATTTACCAACTATTGAGTTACATATATATATGTTTATCTCGCTCATTTACCTACTCTAGTCGTCACTTAAATCTCGTCTGAATGTCCATTTTATATATTGTCGTCCATGTGAGGACGCCTAAAAATTTTGTAAAAATTACTTACTTGTATTTAATATTCTTATGTTTCATGGTTTACAATTTAAATCATGTGGCTTTTAAAACCAGATTTTAAACTCAAATAGGTTTTGAAAATATTTTTGGTGTTAACTAAAATATATGAGCCGGGATAAACTCGCTTACCTGTTTAAAAGTTCGGTTCCATTGTTAATAATTCTAAAGAATCAAAAATTATCACTTCTAATTTATACTCGTTGAAATAATTATACTCGTTAACGAGCTGCCTACCCATTTGGAGCTCGAACCGAGAGTTCGATAGTTATGCACGTAACATATCCCTACGTCAAATCTTTATAAATGAAAATAGTATAATTGTTTCCTACGTCAACTTTTCAAAAACTAAGAAAACATGCATCCTTTTAAATATCACAAAACCCATCACGGGTACATATATAATAAGCACATGTCCATCTTCTTTTCTTTTTTTTTTTCTTTTTTTTGCTGCTCATCTGACGCAACAACAGTGAGCTTTTACACTCACTGTTTTTGGTTTCATTTCTTCCGCAGCGAACTCACACGTATATATATATTAATTTTCTATCTATTTTGCATGTTTACAACTTATTTAGTTAGCAACGAGAAGACTCTATTTCTAGACACAAGGACGATCTTCTCGCCCTTTGTAGTACGCACAACTTCAATAATAGTAGTAACCTGCCATGGCTCGTGCGATTCGGTACAAGTTGGTGTCGAGTGGGTGCGATGCCTTAGTACGAAGCAACAAGCATGGGTTGCTTGGGTTCCTTTGGGGCTGTGGCGTCCCATTAACGAGTTAACGACTCGCGGGGGATCGTCACATGTCACATTGGTTAGCCCAGTTAATATGTCAAGGTTGTAACATGAGAAGCTCTACGAAAATTTACGCGTAATTCTAGGGCGTATAAGTCCCTAGTGCGTCAACGTGGTATAATATGTATGCGTTTAAAAGTTTATGCAATTTCCATTGATTTGTTATTTGATACGATGCGTTGTCTACAAGTTGTTACCATACGTTGTTATTTTATGCATGGTACGACCACTGCCTTTAGATGCGTACGTACTTATTAGCCACGCATGGGTTTATGCCGTGCACTACTTATGCAAAGTCGAGGCTTTCACGAGTGAGACTACAAGAGTAAATGACATAGCACGATAAATGTTAAGTTACAAAAATGACTTACGAAGGTCCGAGTGGTTGCTAAATGATGAGATGTGTAGTAGTGACGAGGAGTTCGAACCAACCCTTGGTTACTACTCTTCGAACCCGACGTTCCTTAGCCCTTAAATCTAACAAAAGCGAAAACCTAACTCTCACCCATTTGTGTAATCTTTGTTTTCAAATTTTAGTTTCGATAAATTTGTTAGTGCATGGTTCCTAATTTATACGCAAGGTGGTCACTAGTTTTCTGAGGCCATGCATGTGAATGACATTATTTACACCCACTATTGATGTATGATACTATTTGTTATGATTGTTCTTTTCTAATACTATTAGGGAATAGATGTTATTGTTGTATTGAAATGTGAAACAAGACGTAGCATGTGAATGATCTCGAAAGGTATTGGACATTGGATGTAAGAGATGTAATGATTGTGTTGGCTTGCCTATTTTGAATTTTCTACTGATTGACTTAGATACTCATTTGTATGTTAGAGTTTTGAGGAAATGAAACGTCAAGTTATATTGTTTATTTGGTAATATTTAAATATTGGTCTATTTATAGTTTTATTTATTGAAGTATGAACGGGTTCACAAAATAATATAGTCGTGCGACTTTGTTTCGCAAGGCGTGAAAATATGATTTTTATTGCTACGCGTTTTCTGAAGTATCCCTTTTTTATCTGTAACCAAAATGACGATTTATACGTGCTATTATATTTCTCAATAGCGTAAAATATTGCATGTCGCTTGAAGGATAACTTTTTTTATTGGAAGGAAATGGCAGAATTTGAAATGGCTTGCGATACATACTTTTGCATAAAATGACAAGGGGTTCTAAATTTTTCCGAGGTGCTACATCCGCCCCATGTTATGCGATTTCGTCCGAAATCAAGACGTTGTGGTAGGTCGCAGATTTGTGAATAGGTGAGGGTATTTTTCCCTAAACTGGTCTTCGCGTTCCCAAGTGTACTCCGGGCCTCTACGTGCATTCCAACGAACTTTAACGATAGGTATACGGCTTCGCTTAAGTTGCTTGACCTCATGGTCCATTATCTCTATGGGTTCTTCAACGAAGTTGAGTTTGTCGTTGAGTTGAATTTCCTCCAGGGGAATAACGAGTGTGTCATCGGACAAACACTTCTTTAGGTTTCAAACGTGAAACACATTGTGTACTCGACTAAGTTCTTGAGGTAATTCAAAATGGTAAGCTACTGGACCAATCCTTTCTATGATTCGAAATGGTCCAATATAACGAGGGTTTAACTTTCCCCGTTTCCTAAATCGCATTACGCCCTTCCAAGGCGCGACCTTGAGCATAACCTTATCTCCAACTTCAAATTCAAGGGGCCTACGCCTCTTGTAAGCATAGCTCTTTTGTCGATCACGTGCAGCTTGCATGCGATCCCTAATTTTGAAAATCTTTTCCGTAGTCTCGTGAATAATCTCTGGTCCGGTGAGTTGTGCTTCTCCAACTTCAGTCCAACAAACAGGCGAATGACACTTTCTACCATAAAGTGCTTCGAACGGTGCAGTTTTAATGCTCGTGTGGTAACTATTATTGTACGAGAATTCCACTAAGGGCAGATGTCTATCCCAACCATTCCCGAAGTCAATCACGCAAGCTCTTAGCATGTCCTCTAATGTTTGAATGGTCCTCTCACTCTGACCATCGGTCTGAGGATGATAAGCAGTACTCAGGTTCAACTGCGTACCTAATGCTTTATGCAAGGATTGCCACACTCTCGAAGTGAAATGGCTATCACGATCGGAGATGATTGACACCGGTATGCCATGTCTTGCTACTATCTCCCTCATGTACAGTCTCGTCAATTTTTCTGTTGAATCCGTCTCCTTCATTGGCAAAAAGTGCGCAGACTTAGTAAGACGATCAACAATGACCCAAATCGAATCGTATCCTGCTGCCGTTTTGGGTAGTTTGGTGATGAAATCCATTGTTATCTTCTCCCACTTCCATTCTGGTATATCGGGTTGGACCAATAAACCAGAGGGTCTCTGATGTTCAGCCTTGACTTTGGCACAAGTCAGGCATTTGCTGACATATGTGGCGATGTCAGCCTTCATGTTTGGCCACCAATATAACATCTTCAGGTCATGGTACATTTTGTCGGATCCTGGATGAATAGAATACTTTGACAATGACATCAAAACTTCCTAGTTCTATAGGGAGTAAGTCGATTTTGAACAGGTGATTTTGTAAGTTAAGAGTACACCCTCTTAAAATAGTCGTTGTGGTTAGCGACTTTCCGTCGGCTAACTCCACACTATAATTAGTGTCTAGGGTGGTAGGATGGATGTCTATATATTTACTGAAAGCATATGACACAAAGCTTCTATCCGCATCAGTATCAAATAGCACCGAAGCATAAACATTATTGATCAGGAACGTACCATTCACCACATTGTTATCTTTCACAGCAGCCTCAGCACATAGGCTGTATACTCTGCCAGGTGCTCTGCGTCCTCCTTGAGTGCTGGTTGATGCTTGGTTATTTCCTTTAGGGTTTCCTTGATTCTGCCTTTGATTGTTCTGAGGATTCGACGGGTTACCTCGAATTTGGTTTCCACCGCCTTGATTCCCATTGTTCGGACTCTTGTTTTTGTAATGTCCTTTTATTGCCACCTCTAAAACAAAGTGACATTCACTTCTGTCCTCCTTGGCTTCCTGGTCCTCTTTGGTTTGCGGGACGAGGTGGAGCTCGGCAGTCTTTGGCCTTATGTCCTGCCTTTCCACAGTTGTAACAAGCAGGAGGGCATGCGTCAGTGTGGTGTCATCCACACTTTCCGCAGTGAGGTAACTTGCCAGCATAAGAACCTTGTCCGGCTGTAAACACCCTTGCCTGCCTCGGGCGTTTGTCGGGTTGAGGGCTAGTGTTGTTGGTGTTGTTGGGGTTGTGGGTGTAGTGGTTTCCGTTCCATTTCCGCTTGTCGCCCGAGTTTTCTCCTAACTCTTGGACCACTTGGTACATCAAACCTTGAGCCATTTCAATTGCTTCATGCAAGTCTACTGGTTTGGACGAGGTTACGTTACCCTTGATGTTCAAAGGTAGACCTTCGATGTAACGTTCCAACAACCGGTCGGCGTTGGGTACCATTTCAGGGCATAAGAGGATGAGTTCTTGGAAACGTTGATTGTAGGCAGTAAGGTTTGTACCCTTCACTTTTAAGTTCCACAACTCATTTTCCATTTGCTTGATTTCATTCCTAGGGCAGTACTTCCGAATGAACATAGCCTTGAAATCGCTCCAAGGTGTGGCATGAGCGGTATCGAGAGTAACAGAACGAACATACACGTTCCACCAAGTTAAAGCACCATCTAGCAGTGTGCTAGAAGCAAATTTGACTCTGTCACCTTCTGCAACGTTGCTAATCCCAAATTGAGATTCTAGTTTCTCAAACCATCGGGTTAAGCCTACAGCACCTTCAGTACCACAGAAGTTTTCATGCATGACTGCACGGAATTCCTTGTAGTTGCATGCCTTATTCTGGGAAGAGTTGGATCCTAGGTTGTTCTCTTCTTGAGTGCTTGCAGCATGAGTCACAGCGGCAGCTGCGAGTGGAGCCTCAGTTACTTTTTGCAATGAGCTGGTTTGAGCATCTGAGTGTCAATGCCACTGTGATGTCCACATTGTTTCGGTTGGTTTGAACGGTAGACTGGAGGGTTCTCGAGGACAGTGGGCGTCGTCCGGGTGCCATTTTCTATAAGAGGGACAATGGAAGGATAGTTATGACATGCACAAAAATTATATGTGTAAAGATATTACTACAAATGACATGTCTCTCGAAATCAATACTGTTATTATTCGCAAACACGATGTTTATTTCAAAGAGTACGGGAATACAAGAGTTCACTAGCCGTGACAAACCCATAGCTTAGTGGTTATACAAAGAAAGAAATAAAACTAGTTGTTGTTACAGTAGATTTGTTGGACCACTTCCTCGAGTGCCTCCTTCCTCTTCTGTCGTGCTTCCTCCTGAGCATTACTAGCATGATCCTCCGCATCCTCACACATTTGCCTAAGTTGAGTAATCAATTCGTCCATCGATAGTGTCTCCAACGAACTTTCCTCAACTCGGGGCTTCACATCCCACAGTGTCATGAAGGCTTCTAACTCCTCTAACAGGCCTCTGGGTGTATCGGTCCATTCCTCGAGAATGGTATGGCAACTGTCCTCTAAGGCGCGTTGTGCATACGGTCAAGGTTGTCTCAGGTACATGCACCGAATTCTGACCAGTTTCTGTTAAAGCTTCCTCTCTCTGGGTGGGGTCCGTTTTAGAAATCATCCGTTGGTAAGCAGCCATTGTGAATAGGGATGAAGGTGAGGGTGGTGAAGTAAGAGGATCAAAATTGGTGAACATCAAGGTTGATACAGAAATCCTGGCATGTTTCAGCAAGATTTGCTCAATAGTTGGAATAGTATACGAGCCGAGTACGTCTGATAGTTGGGGGAAATGGTGATACAGACGGCAAAATAAGTAATCCTAGAGTAGGACGTCTCCTGTGGTACACCTTAGGAAGTGTGTCAGGGAATCTGGGAGGTACTAGTGTAGTGTTATCGGTGTGTCTCAATTCATCCGGGTTCGACATGTTGCTGAGACAAGAAAATATGAAATAAGGATATAGGTATGTTTCAAAATACGCGTAGTTAAGCTTGTTTAATGCACATGTAACCCATATTAAGTATATGTATAGGCTTAATACACATGTAACCCATATTAAGTATATGTACCTCATATGTATGTCTATTTCACATGTACCCCATTTTAATATATGTACTCCTTTGATTGTCGATTCCTATGTACCCCATTTTGAGAAATCAGCAATGACAGACAATAAAAGCATAATAAGCATGTTAAACAGATAAGTAGTTATAGTCTAGTGCTACCTAATGCAACCTAGTTCTCTATAACTCAGAGCTCTGATACCAATCTGTCACACTCCCTCGGTTGCCATTATACTATGATATTTTGGGGGTGTGACATCAAACGAGTCCCGAACCGATAGTTATCAAAAGTATATTAAAAACTTACAAAATAAACCCTAGACTATTTGGAACTTGCCATTTCATTTTATAACTTTTATATATAAATACAAGTTATACACATTTCTTCTCATTTTTTCATATATATAAAACGCACACATCTCATCTCCTCCCTCTCTTCATATCCGGCGCCGCCGGAAAAGTTTTTCGGCGAGCTTTTCGGCCGAGACCAAATTTGCTCCCCTCACCCGATCTACCCAATCCCCACCACCACTCGCCGCCTACGCGCCGGCCCACCTCCTCATCCATCGCCAATAGCAGCCGCCGCGCCACACACCACCACACCCCCAAACCACACCCACCTCAACATCCCCCCCATCCTCACCACCTCATCACAATCCGCCACGCCACCACCCTCAACTGCTACAAGTCGGCCCCACCATCACCACCATACCACACTCCAAGGTGCGCTCGGTTTGTTATTTCGGCAACAAGAGTGCGTTCGGTTTGTATATTGGCAGCCTAGGGTGCGTCGGTTTGATTTCGGCACCACAAGGGTGCGTTCGGTGTGGTTTTGCACCGACAAGGGGTGCGTTCGGGTCCGGGTCAGCCCCGACGTAGGGTGCGTTTGTGTTGTTTTGTCAGCCGAAAGGGTGGCAGCCACCACCATAGGTTGCGTTTGGCTGTGTAAAGGCACCGAGGGTGCGCTTGGTTTTGATCTCAGCACAGCAAGGGCTGCCGTTCGGTTTTGCGTCACGTCCTGAAAAGGGCGTTTGGTTTCACTAACAGCCCACAGGGTGCGTTTGGCTTATTGTCACAACCCGGGGTGCGTTCGTTGACAACACCGCACCACAAAGGTGCGGCTGGTTTGTGTATTGACAGCCACGCGCACCACAAGGTGCGGCTGGTGTGTGTAATCGACAGCCCCACGCCGCGTTTGGTTGTCTCATGAACAAAGGCTGTCTCGTGTGGTTTAACTAGAAACATGTCGGGGGTGCATGTAGTTTTAGTATGAACACAGCAGAGTGCTTTTGGATGTCTTTTAACAACCCTAGGTGGCGTTTTGAGTTTTTGTAATAATCAATTAGGGTACGTTTGGTTTTGTTAAAAACAAATAGGGTGCGTTTGGTATTGGTTGTCACCGCACAAGGGTGCGTTTGGTTTGGCAATTAACACAAACAGGGGTGTTTGGGTGAGCAGGAAACCATTAAGGGTGCGTTTGGGTTAAGAGAAGACAACAAAGAGGGGTCCGTTTGATTGGTTTAGCATAAATAGGCGCGTTTGGTTTAACCGAAACAACAATAACTGGTGCTTTGGTTTCACAACGACTAGGGCGTTTGGTATATATCGATTAACTAATAATTATAACACAGACTTTATATATAATAAAAACGAAACTAAATGGTGGTTAATGTTAAATAAACTGTAATAATTATTAAATTGTTTAGTTTGGATATATAAATAAATATATATATATATATATATATATATACTAGATATATATAGTAGATAGATAACAAAAAAAAACACTAGGATATTTCAACACGGTTGTTTGAAAAGTGAATAACATTAGATTTTAAAAATATGGAAAACTAAATAATCGATAGGTCATGAAGAAAGTTTATAAAATTTTCTAGATCTATTAAGATTCCCACAAAACTGTATTATTTTAGAAAACCCAGTAAAAAGGACTAAGTTATATTTTAAAGATATATTAAAATATAACTACATAACAATCCGACAACGAACGAAAACTATATTTTTACAAATGAGACAACTATTTTAGCTACAACCCGTCAAGGAAACAATATGCTAAATTATAAAATATTATTTTATATTTTTTAATTGTCAACTAGAAGATAACT
Organism: Tanacetum coccineum; assembly: GCA_026074375.1. NCBI lineage: Eukaryota > Viridiplantae > Streptophyta > Magnoliopsida > Asterales > Asteraceae > Tanacetum > Tanacetum coccineum. The sequence goes on along the minus strand of BQNB010028391.1, from coordinate 12,790 downwards.
TCATAATTATTGTAAAAGCTATACAAACATCGGTTGTTTAATTCATCACTTTAAGACGTGTGTCTACTTTTATGCAAGGACTTGTTATCAATTAAATTGGTGTCGAAATATTTGGTTTCGATTATTTACTCACACTTTTTATATAATACTTGCAAAGCATTATATACGTCACATTAACCTTTGGATTGTTTGTCTTTGTTATATAATTTCACGTTTATGAAGTTTATATACGGGTCATTATTCCATATTTATTTATATACAGAATATATTACATACTTTGCGTTCGCTTTTCAAATTATTTATTTAACCAACCACCAAACTATTACAACCTTAAATCTAAATCTTTATCAACGTGTCGCGTTGATGTAACCATTCATCGGGAAACCCAAATTCATTATCCTAGGCTAGTGGGACTTAGCCGTTAAGATTAGTTGCAACTACTTGATCGAGCCGCTTCGTCTTCCGTTTATGTTGTGCATATTAGATGCCTATCTGTCAATCGTTCTACATCATCGAGGTGAGTTTATAGCCCCACGTTTTACATGTTTTACATATATTTTTGGGGTGAGAACATGCTTGTTTACAAATGCATTTACATGGTTGATTACCTGTTTGGTTTACATACTCATTTATATATCTCGCGAGGAGATACAATACTTGGTTTAATTTTTAAACGTAAACACATACTATACTTTCATGATTACGGATTAGCTTAGGTTGCATGAACTGTAAATCACTTGGAGGGTGAGCGCGAATGTTATGAAATAGATCTATTCGGGATTGACAATCCCCGTTCGGGTGACTAGCTATCACCGGTAACGAACGTTATAACATGTCGGAACACGATTGGTTGGGCCTACAGGGCCAACGACACATACACATGAATATTTTCAGAGATGCCCGGGTGTTCTTGGAGGGGACACCTATGATGGGTACATATTATTTTCATTAATGCCCGGGTGTTCTTGGAGGGGACACCTACGATGGGTACACTTTTACTGTGCCTTGAATAAAGTGGCATGCATACAAGTCTACTCGTATTTTCCTTTTTTTTGTTTCATGAACTTAGAGTAATGGTAATCATGGTTTTATACACACTTGAACATTTACGTTGCCTTGAATAAAGTGGCAATACATACTTTGGACAATTGCGGTTAAATTATCATACATACATTTTTGAAGGACATTTAAGGATTTAAATGGTCATACACACTTTACAGAACCTTGGTTCAACATTTATACTTAAACGAAAAAAAAAAAAATCGATGAACACACCAACGTTTAATGTTGATACTTTTTAAGCATGTTTTTTTCTCAGGTGAATTAGATGCGTGGCTTACTTGATGTGCATTGGAGTTCTAGAATTACAAGATTTCATTTACCCAGATTTTTCTACTTATATTCGATGATCAAATCTCGTTGGGTTATTCATGACTTTTTCATTGTGATGCAATTATAGGACAACTGTTAAATCAATTCAAAGAAATCAACGAGATTTACTTTTTCAAACACACATTTAGAGGTCGTTCTCTTGTCTCTAGCGCTGTTTATTATGAAGTAACTGCCCTCCGGACACATTCCTCTGCGACACGTATTTTTGGGGGTGTTTACAAGATTGTATCAGAGCAACAGGTATATAGAGAACTAGTTGCATATTTTACCCTAGACTATAACCGTTTTCACAATATTGCATCACATTAAAATGTTCAAATGCATACACACTACTTGATTACGTGCTGTAGGTTACTTCCTACCTTAAGTGCTTACATGACATACCATAATGTAATATATATGCTTACACTTTTGTGTATATCGCACAATTTATTTATATAAGAGTATTTTATATATACCAGAGCATTTTCTTAAGACATTGTGAGTTGCACAATGGTCCATTTATACCTCAGACATTGTGAGTGCACAATGGTCCTTGTTCGTTCTCCAGACATTGTAAGTTAAACAATGGTCTCTAAGAATATTATTTTCTTCCTAGTTTTATACAATATTGTATTACACGGAGACCGTCCAAATTTTTGTTTACATGAGATTGTGTATGAATCTAAGTATTAAAAGTCTTGTATGGGCGGGACTTTAAATATAAGGATTGATATGATAATTACTATGTTAACAAAACCCGTCACTATTCTGTTTACATGGGAGTATATATGAATCTAAGTATTGCATGTCTTGTATGGGCGGGACTTGTAATAGGAGGATTGATATGATAATCGCTATGTTGACTCGTTCATAGAGACCTTTACCTGGTTTACTCTAACCGAGTACTCATTGACTATCTTGAACTCTAGGTCGATTTCTCTGATAGTTTGACTCCCCGTCTCAGAAGACGAGTTTTAAACACTCGTCCCATACTCATTAGAGCACATGCATCGTCATGTCATCCATCACCTTGAGGATTATGTGAGTACGCGTATTGCATCGGGAATTATTAAGTAGGATGATTTATAATCTATTTATTTGAAAGGATTGGGACGCCTCTTCATTTAAATAAATAAATTGTAAATCACCGAACCATAAGTTTATCAATTCATTATTTACATAAATTGGGACGCTTCTTTATGCAAATAATAAATTATAAATGAGTGGGCTTAATGGTATCCGATATGACACGAGTGAGAACCTGAACTCGATAATCACCGGAATTCGTTAAAAAGGGTCTAGAGACACAAATCGTGTCTTACCACTCAGCAGAATCTTAAGGCCTCGCTTGGAACTACCTTATCTCATTCTTGAGTTATTACTTTTGTCGTTGCTAATCCTCGCAATCACGAACTGTTCGTGGAACTAACAGACTTGTTACACACTTGAACTAATGGAGTTGATTCATCCTCGATCTAACGACTGAGTACCATAATCCGTCGTCTATCGCATAAGCTCTTCCGCGAGGCCCCCCCCTTTCCCATTTGTTAAAACTTTAATCTGGGGGATACTGTTTCTCGAAATATCCTCACTCTCTACACCCCATCACCATTTGTTAGGGTTATTGATGTTATGGTCGCTGTTGTTGGGTCCTGGAGCGGTCCTAGTTGGTACAACTTTATCCAATAGGTAATGCAACCCCCCATCAAACCAGAAGAACACCTATCGACGGAAGAGATAGTCGAACTATTCACTTCGGGCCACTGGTACGAAGACTTAGGTCGCGATACATCCTGATACTACCAAGTAAGTTGGATACTTACATCTATTAGCCTCGTCTGTTATTAATCATCAAAGATTACAGATATCAGAAACGAGACCCCGTCTTTGAACATTTGAAACCCTATACAGACATACTCACGCGGCTACACTTTCTCCTTCGACGCTTTCACTATTAAGAGACTCTCCGTATAACGCGTTTATATCAGTCATAAGACCTGTAAGGATTTTGAGATACCCATTTTGACGGATTAAATATCCTGGTCAAACCTAGCCAAAATTTCTAGTACATTGAGAAGTGTCAAAACACCGAATTTTTGTTGAATAAAGTTATCAGCGTTTTGTTTAGAAACGGTTTATTAAATCCTAAATCTTTTCTTGGTCACACAATCGGTTAACACAAATTTAATCTCGGGACGAGATTTCTTTAAGGGGTAGGTACTGTAACATCCGGCAATTTTCAGGATTTTAAATGACTATTTTACCCTTTGACTTTTTGGGTCTGACTTGACTTTTTGACTTTTGGTCTTTTATTGTCACATAAAAGCGATTACCGCGTAACACATATTTAAAAGAGATATATGTTATTCCTAAGTTGATTTATCAAAAACGAGCCACTAAATCACATTTTCACAATTCGGACTCTAGAGCAATTTGATGTAAAACGACATTACCCTTTGACTTTTTGGGTCTGACTTGACTTTTTTACTTTTGATATTTTATTGTCACATAAAATCGATTACCGCGTAACCAATAATTTTTCTGACAACTTTTTAGTTTTACCCGAGACTTGAAAACAAGCAGAAGAAGGCTAAAACAGCCTCTCAAAATTTTGGAGACCACATACAACGCGTACCGACACAAAAATAATTAAATTTATTTTTAATTATCACTATTTATTTAATAAAAATATTAAATAAAATCATTTAACATTTTATTCAAAAGCGTTTGTTGATAACGCGAATATTTGAGTTAAAATTCATTTTTATTTTCGGACAAGGCATAACAGGGTCACCAAATAAATAACATATATTTTTATAAATGTTATAAAAATATTTATTAAATACTATTAAGTAAATACTCATTTTTTTAATTAGAAAAAATGATTTGGAAACGCAATGGCGCAAGTTTCGTATTTTGAAACATCCGTTAAGTCGCTCAAACGAGTCCCGAACGACTATTTTACAAAATGATACTCAAAAGTTACACTTTTGGTCCCTGGAAAATAGTTACAAAATGAACCCCAAACAAATTTCACTTTTATTTTATAACTTTTAATATAGTTATATATATATATAAAGTTATATTCATTTTCATTTTATAAAAATAAACACACACATATTACACATTGAAAACATCACACACTTCTACTCTCTCTTCTCTCTCTATCATTTTAGGCAGCCACCCGGCCGGCTGCCGGCACTACCCAGCCGCCGTCGCCAGAAAACTTTTTCGGTGAGTTTACCGGCCAAGTCCAAATATGTTCCTCACCACCCGATCTATTCGATCCACTATACCACGCGCCTCCACCGTCGCTGCCACCCCTCTGCCGCCGCTCCATCACCTCTTCCCACAGCGCCCACCACAGCAGCCCATCCCCCTCCATTCGGATTGTACCCCGACGACAGCCACACCCACATCTCATCATCCGGCATCACAATCTACCAGCTCCCTCGTCGTCCCCACCATCGATCACAGCCAACCTCATGGGGTGTGCGTGGTTTTCTGTGCCACACCAAGAAGGGGTGCGTTTGTTTTGATAAAAAAACCACAAGGGGTGTTGTTTTGTTTCGCGTGGTCTAAAGACCACTACAGCGGTGTGCGTTTCGGTTCATGTTTTCAAACCGCAGCGGGTGCGGTTGGTTTGGGTTTTCGTTGTGGTACAAGGGGGTGTGTTTAGTTTTTTTAATCATCAAATGGCGGATTTTGCGTGGTTTTGTGGTTTGCACCAATGTTGGGTGCGTTTCCGGTTGGGAGGTTAGCATAAAAGGGGTGGGTTCGGTTTGAGTTTAACAGCCACGGGTGCGTTTGTGTTGTTTAAACAAATAGGTTGAGTTTGGTATAGGCTGTCACCCACAAGGGTGCGTTTTGGGTTATAACACCACAAGGAGGGGTGTTTGGTTTGGCTATTAGACAGCCAAGGGTTGTGCGTTTTTGGATCTGGGTTTACCAGATTAGGGTGCGTTTGGCTGAGTAAAATCAACAAAGGGTGTGTTCGGTTTATCACAGCCAAGGGCTGTTTTTGGTTTGTTAATGACATAGGCATAGGGAGCGTTTGGTTTAACATAAAGAGCATAAGGGTGCGTTTGGTTTAGCAGTGTAACCAAACGGGTGTGTTTGGGTTAACAGATTCGTCAAAAGGGGGTGGGTTGGGTTTGAAGGGGAAAAACGTTATTGGAGTGTTTGGGTTAGCAGGGAGGAGGAAAACCAGGATTTATATTGGTGTTTGGGTTTAGCAGGGCTAACTGGATAGGGGCGTTTGGGTGTTAGCAGTTTCACTGATGGGCGCGTGTGGGTGAGCTGATGGTTTGCCCGAAAACTGTCAGAAGGTGACTGAAATGCCCTCGCAAGATTTAGAAACGAAGAAAATAATTAAATTATATTTAATTAACACTTTTTATTAAATAAAAATATTTAATAAATTAGTCATCATTTTATTCAGTAACGTTTGTTGATAAAGCAAATATACGGGTTAAAATTTTATTTTTATTTTTACTTTCGGACGAGACATAACCGGGTTACCAAATAAATAACAATTATTTTTATAAATGTTATACAAATATTTATGAAATACTACTAAATGAATACTCAATTTTATAGGAAAAATAATTTGGCAAACAATGGCGCAAGTTTCGTGTCTTGAATCGACCGTTAACTAGTCCAAACAAGTCCCGAACCATTAATTACCAAAATTTACACTTTTGGTCCCTGTGAAATATTTATACAAATAACCCTAGACTATTTGAACTAGTCACTTTTCTTTAAAACTTTTAGTATATATATAAAAGTTTTTCATTTCATTTCAATAAAAACACACACACACTTACACCTCTCTTCTCTCCCAATTATCCGGCCACCTTTTTTCGGCCAGCCGCCGCTGGCCACCACTCAACCGCCGCCGAAAAACTTTTCCGGCGAGTTTTCCGTCTGAGTCCAAAAATGTTCCCCGTCACCCGATCTACTTGATCCCCACCACCACGCGTTGCCACACGCCTCTCCATCACCACCACCCACTCACCGCCACCCCGCTGCCACCCCACCGAAACCACCACCGTCATCACCATCATCATCTCATCATCATCATCATCTCGTCACCACCCCAACACCACGCACCATCGCCACCAACACAGCCCCGCCACCACGGGTGCGTGTGGTTTTTAAAGCACCACGAAAAAGGTGCGTTCGGTTTCATTTCACCAGCCAAGGGTGCGCTGGGTTTTCTTCTCAACACCAACATGGTGCGTGTGGTTTACCAGGAGGGTGCGTTGGGTTGAATAGAAACGAAAAAGGGTGCGTTGGGCTTAACGTCAACACCATCAGGTGCGGTTGGTTCGACAATAGCACCATGGGTGTGTTTGGTTCTTATAAACACCACAAAGGGTGCGTGGTTTGGCTGTGAACCAAGATAAGGGTGCCTTTGATATTAAAAACAACCCATAAGGGTGCGTTGGGTGTTGGAAACATATAGCATGCGTTTGGTTTGTTATATCATATAGGGTGCGTTTGATTGATAAACGACCCATTAGGGGTGCGTTTGGTATAGTAACAACAAACTAAGGGTGTTTGTTTCTTTGTATTATCCCCGTAAGGGTGCGTTTGGGATTGCAGAAACACCCAAAGGGGGGTGTTTGGGTTGGCAGAAACACCCAAAAAGGGGTGTTTGGGTGAGCAGGAAACCCCAAAAGGGGCGTTTGGGTGAGCAAAAAACTATAAAGGGTGAGTTTGGGATAGCAGGAAACCCAAACAGGGGTTTTTGGGACAGCATGGGTGTTTGGTTGGGCAGATTTGCAACAAAGGGTGCGTTTGGTTTAGCACAAAGACCAACAAGGGTTCGTTTGGTTTATGCAATTGACTAATAAATATAACACGAGATTTATAAATTATAATCGGAACTAAAATGGTGGTTAATGGTTAAATAAATGTGATATTTATTACGTTGTTTAGTTTATATATAAATATATATTTGAAACACGCGGGTTATTTGAAAAGTGGAAAAACATTAGATTTTATAAATATAAGTATGGGAAACGTTATATAACCGGAAAGGTCATGACGAAATTTATATAAATTTCTATATTTAGTAATGTTTTACTAAACCTCTATTACTTTAGAAACCCGGTAAAAAGGACAGAGTTATATTTTGAAGATATATTAAATTATAACTATACAATAACTCGACAACGGATAAGAATGATACTTTTACAAATGAGGCAACAATTTTAGCTACGATCCGTTAATAAGACAAAAGATTAATTTATAAAATATTATTTTATAAATTCCTAACTAGAAGATAACATCATAATTGTTGTAAAAGCTTTACCAACATCGTTTAACATAAGTTGTAACCTTAAAACGTACGTTTACGTTTATGCAAGAACTTTTTATTTAATTAAGTGGTGATTTTAGAAAACGGGTCAAACTAATTGGTTTAGTTATTTACTCACACTTCGTATATAATACTTGCAAAGCATTATATATTTCACCTTAATCTTTGGATTGCTTATCTTCGTTATATAATTCTTTGTACGAATTATATAATTGTTTATTTTCCATATGTAATATATACATAATATATTACATACCTTGCGTTTACTTTTCGATTTATTTTATTTAACCAACCACCAAACTATTACAACGTGGAAATCTAAATCTTTATCAACGTGTCGCGTTGATGTTACCATTCATCGTGAAATCCAAATACATTATCCTAGGCTAGTGGGTCTTAGCCGTTAAGATTAGTTGCAACCTCTTGATCGAGCCGCTTCGTCTTCCGTTTGTGTTGTACATACTAGATGCCTATCTGTCAATCGCTCTACATCATCGAGGTGAGTTTATAGCCCCATGTTTTACTAGTTTTACATATATTTTTGGGGTGAGAATATGCTTGTTTGCAAATTCATTCACATGATTGACTTATGCTTGTTACATGATCGTTTACAAATTGGTTTACATACTCATTTACATAGCTCGCTATGGGATACATTATTTGACTTCATTTTTGGTCACAAATACTTACTTTACTTTTGAAATGATTACGGATTAGCTTAAGCGGATTGAACTGATAACAATACAGTACTGCCCGGGTGTTCTTGGAGGGGACACCGGTAACGGGAGTACATATTTTTACTTTACTGCCCGGGTGTTCTTGGAGGGGACACCTTGACAATCCCCGTTCGGGTGATTAGCTATCACTGGGCAAACGAACGTTATAACATGTCGGAATACGATTGGTTGAGTCTTCAGGGCCAACAATTACATACACATGATATTTTTAGAAATGCCCGGGTGTTCTTGGAGGGGACACCTATGATGGGTACATATTATTTTCATTACTCTCGGAGTGTTCTGGAGTGAAACACTACGATGTGTACACTCTTACTATGCCTTGGAATACAGTGGCATACAGAAAGTCTACGTCCGCAGTTTTCATGAACTTAGAGTAATTGTATTCATTGTTTTATACTCACATAGATATTTACTGTGCCTTGAATAAAGTGGCAATACATACTTGAAACATTTTGGTGATATATATATATATAAATATCATACATGCTTTGAACAATTGCGGTACAACGATCATACGTATATTTTTGTGACTATTTGGGGATTGAAATGGTCATGCATACTTTACAACTATTTGATTTCTAAAAATCATACATACATTTTGGAAGGACATTTAAGGATTTTAAATGGTCATACACACTTGACAGAACTTTGGTTCAGCATTTATACTTAAACAAATCTATGAACTCACCAACTTTAATGTTGACACTTTTTAAGCATGTTTTTCTCAGGTGAATTAGATGCTTGGATTATTTGATGTGCATTGGAGTCTAAACTGACAAGATTTCATTCATGGATTTCTACATACATACAAGTGATCAAATCTCGTTGTGTTAATTTCAAGCTTTTCATTGTGATGCAATTATGGGACAAACATTATATCAATTTCAAGGAAATCAACGAGATTACTTTTCAAACGACACATTTAGAGGTCGTTCTCTTGTATCTAGCGTTGTGTATTATGAAGTAACGCCCCCGAACATACTTCCGCTGCGACACGTTTTTGGGTTGTTACAATAGGTACATAGCACTGGGCCTATAGAGAACTAAGTTGCATATTTTACCCTAGACTTATAGCCGTTTTCGTAAATATACATCACAGCCACACATTTCCAAAGTACATACACACTGCTTGCTTATGTGCTTACCTTACTTGTTGCATTAAGTGTTTACATGGCATACGTATATATATAATATATATACGTTTACATCCATTTGCGTATATCGCACAATTATTTATATAAGAGTCATTTATATGAATCCTAGAGCATTTCTTTAGACATTGTGAGTTGCACAATGGTCTCATTTATACCTCAGACATTGTGAGTTATACAATGGTCTTATTTTACTTCTTAGACATTGTGAGTTGCACAATGGCCTCATTTCGTTCTCAAGCATCGTAAGTTAAGCAATGGTCTCTAAGAATATTATTTTCTTCATAACTTTATACAATATCGTATTACACGGAGGCCGTCATAAATTTTGTTTACATGGAATTATGTATGAATCTAAGTATTACAAGTCTTGTATGGGCGGGACTTGTAATATGAGGATTGATATGATAATTGCTATGTTAACAAAGCCCGTCACAGTTCTGTTTTACATGCAGATTATGTTATAAATCTAAGTATACAAGTCTTGTCTGGTCGGGACTTGTAATAGGAGTATTTATATGATAATTGCCTAGGTTGACTCGATCATAAAGAACTATTTACCTAGTTTACTCTAACCGAGTACCATTAAACTATCTTAAAAACCACAATGTGATTTCCCTTATAGTTTTTACTCCGCCGACTGCCGAAGACGAGTTTTTGAACACTCGTCTCATACTCATTAGAGCACCTGCATCGTCATGTCATCCATGCACCTTGAAGGTAATGTTGAGTACGCCGTAATGCATCGGGAAATTATAAAGTAGGATGAATTTATATAATCAATTTATTTGAAAAGGATGGTGCGCGCGTGCTCTTCATTTAAATAAATAAATTGTAAATCACCGAACCATAAGTTTATCAATTCATTATTTACATAAATTGGGACGCTTCTTTATGCAAATAATGAATTATAAATGAGTGGGCTTAATGGTATCCGATATGAGACGAGTATGAACTCGAACCCGATAATCACCGGAATCCGTTAAAAAGGTTTAGAAGCACAATCGTGTCTTACCACTCAGCAGAACTTTAAGGCCTCGCTTGGAACTATCTTAACTCAGTAGCATGGTAGAGTAGTTACTTTTGCCGTTACAAATCTTTACGATCATGGGCTGTTTGTGGAACTAACAGACTTGTTACACACTTGAACTAATGGAGTTGATTCATCCTCGAACTAACGACTGAGTACCATATTCCGCCGTCCATCGCATAAGCTCTCCCGCGAGCTCCTCTCATTTGTTGAACTTTATTCTGGGGATATTGTTTCTCGGGGGGTCCTCACCCTCTGCATCCCATCACCGTTTGTTATAGTTATCGTCGTTATAGTTGCCGTGGTTGGGTCCTGGAGCGGTCCCGACTGATACAACTTTAGCCAATAGGTAATGCAACCCCACCTTAAACGAGATAAACACCTATCGACGAAAAATAGATAGTTGGGAACTTTTCTTTCGGGCCACTAGTAGGAAGACTTAGGTCGTGATACATCCTAGTACTGCCAAGTAAGTTGGGAACTTACATCCATAAGCCACGTTGATGTGAATCATCGAACATTGCAGATAGCAGAAACGAGACTCCGTCCTCGGACATTTAGAAACTTATACAAACATACTCACGCGACTACACTTTCTTCTTGAGGTTTTCACTATAATGAGACTGTCCTTATAACGCGGTTATATCGGTCATGAGATCTGTAATGATTTATTTTGAGGTGCCCATTTTGATAGATTGAATGTCCTGGTCAAACCTAGCCAAAATTTTTGGTATATACTAAGAAATGTCAAAATATCGAATTTCGCTGAATAAAGTTATCAGCGTCTTGTTTAGAACGGGTTTACTAAGTTTTAAATCTTTTCTTGGTCACACAAACGGTTAACACAGATTTAATCTCGGGACGAGATTTCTTTAAGGGGTAGGTACTGTAACATCCGGGAATTTTCGGAATTTTAAAGGACTATTTTAACCTTTGACTTTTCAGGTCCGATTTGACTTTTTGACTTTTGGTCTTTTATTGTCACATAAAAGCGATTACCGCGTAACCGGTAATTTTTCGGAACATATTTAAAGGGGATATATGTTATTCCTAAGTTGATTTATCAAAAACGAGCAGCTAAATCACGTTTTCATTATTCGGACTCTAAAGCAATTTGATGTAAAACGACATTCCTGACAACTTTTTAGTTTTGACCGAGACCCGAAAACAGTCAGAAGGTTTTTGAACCCCCCTGAAATGCCCTCGCAAGATTTAGAAACAAGAAAATAATTAAATTATATTTAATTAACACTTTTTATTAAATAAAAATATTTAATAAATTAGTCATCATTTTATTCAAAAACGTTTGTTGATAACGCAAATATTCGGGTTAAAAATTTATTTTTGTTTTTACTTTCGGACAAGACATAACCGGGTTTCCAAATGAATAACAATTATTTTTATAAATGTTATAAAAATATTTATTAAATACTATCAAGTAAATACTCGTTTTTATGGGAAAAATGATTTGGAAAACAATGGCGCAAGTTTCGTGCATTGAATCTTCCGTTAAGTCGCTCAAACGAGTCCCGAACCACTATTTTACGAAATAATACCCAAAATTTACACGTTTGATCCCTTGGAAATATTTACAATGTAAACCCTAATCTATTATATACATTACACTTTGTTATTAAACTTTTATATAAATATAAAAGTTATAAAATTTTATTTCATTTTATGTGTGATAAACACACACACATGACATCCATCTCTCTCTTTTTATCCGGCTGCCACCACCGGATCCGGCCCACCCCCGGCCGCCACCGCCGCTGGCCAGTTTTTCCAGCCAAACTCCGGCGAACCCAAAAGTCATAAAAGATGTAGATCTACCTGATCTACTACTCCACGCGCTGCCACGCGCCTCCACACCACCCACCACTGCCGCCACTGCCATCATCGTCATCATCATCATCTCAGCCGCCGCCCCCTCTCTCCTCGGCTGCTGTCCCGCGACGGCCACACCTTCACCATCATCATCATCTTCACGTTATCATCATCATCACCATCACCAACACCCCGTCACCACCATCCCACCACCCACGCAACCACCACAACCACCATAGGGTACGTGTGGTTATCTGTGCCGCACCAAAAAAGGGGGTTTGGTTTGGCTGTGCACCATCATAGGGTGCGGGTAGTTGATAAAACCGCACCAAAGGGGTACGTT
>BQNB010028390.1:14285-56693 GCA_026074375.1 Tanacetum coccineum | reverse complement strand
CTTGACTTTTTGCCTTGGTCAAGGGTGAAGAGTTTGGATTTGCTTATATATATTTAATATATATACTATCCAACGAACCAATGAGCTTGAATCTGATAACTCAAAGAAGTAGAAGATAGATGAGCATGTAGAAGCTGAAAAAAATGATGATCAAGAGGAGGCAGAGATGAAAAAGCATATTGAGATAGTTAAAGATGATGAGGTAGCAATTGATGCTATACCTCTAGCCACCAAACCTCTAGTGATTGTTAAATACAAGATTTTCAAAGAAGGAAAGTTTGTATACTTTCAATTGATAAGAGCCGATGGAAGTTCAAAAAGATACTTATTAATGATCAAGATGCTCCAGAATATTAATAGAGAAGACTTGGAGACCCTCTGGAAGTTGGTTAAAGCTAAACATGGGAATACAAGGCCAGAGGATGAATATGAAAGAGTTTTATGGGGTGATATAAAGGTAATGTTTAAACCTGACATAAAAAGTGAAGTATGGAGAAATCTATAGGGATACAAAGTAACTTTTTGGAAGCTGTTTGATACATGTGGAGTGCACTTTGTAAGGTTTAAAAATCTACATATCTTTATGTTGGTTAAGAAAAGATATTCCCTTACACCAATAATAATCTCAAACATGCTGAACAAAAAGCTTCAAGCTGACCGTTGGAATGAGATGTGCTATCAACGACTCAAGCTCATGACAAAGCAGGAAAAGGGTCAATGAAGTTTTTGAATATATCCTCCTGATAGTGATGAAGACTTTTAATGAAGAAACTTGATTATTCAGAAGATGAATATCAAATTTAGGGGAGGATTGTTAGGATTAAAAGACTTCAAGATGATTCTTTGAGTTACTACTGCTCAGTTACAACTGCTGAGTGATTACTACTGCTGGAAGGATTATGCTGACAGAGATGAGATCAAAGATTGACTGGAGAACAAGAATACTTAAGAAGATAAGTATTAGTTATTTGTCAAGAAGATATGTATAACTTATTTGTTTAGGAGATTATGTTTGTTTATAGAAAAGATCATGATAAGTTAGGAAAATATTATAAGCCTTGTAGGACTCCTTGGTGTATAAAAGGAGGACCTAGGACATAATGTTAGTAGTATATCTTTGATATTCGTAGCTTCAAGGTTATTGTGTAACCCTATCACTATTCAGAGTGATCGTTTCATATTGAGGCTGAAAGTTTAGTAAAAGTTTGTTTACTGTTTTATTGTTCTTCTAAGTATTGCAATCTAGTTTCCGCATAGTTTGTGATATTTTCAATCTTAGTTTCTACTATAGTTATTTTGGATTTATCCAACACAACTAAGCTTTAACAAGCTAAGTAAGATATGTTCAAAATGGATCAACACTCATCAAATACCCCTACACTTAGGATTTGCTTGTCCTCAAGCAAATGAGCTTTTCTACCTAGACAATAACAATATGAAACCTACTCTTTAAAAGTATTTTTACAACACAACCTTCTAGACCTTGTAATTAAAAGCACATAAAGTATATACTAGTACCTCACATAAGTGTTTAGGATTCTCTCTTTCACTCGGTTGTATAATAAATTATAACATAATAGGGGAAACAGAAAATCAACACCCATTACATGTCATAGCATATAAATTACCATAGGCTTGGTAAAGGATCATACCTCCATAGATAGGTGCAAGCATTATTCATTACTATCTAAGAGGTCTTTTAAAGGGTTGTAGGGTATAGGTGTAAGATAACATATAATAGGAATGGAAATGGATGGGATACATTTAGGTGGCTTTGGGTAAATTTAGAGTGGAAAGGTTAGCTAATTATTTACACGAATATACATTGGTTTGGTTGCTAAGCCAAGACTCAGACGAAGATATACAAACTCAACACAACTCTGCATCAATCTCTTTCTTTTTTCTTTTCTATTTTTTTAATAACATAATACATCATAACATGGGGTTTATAACACGTATCCCTACCCTTGAGCTTTTACATGCTCGATGTTTACAATCTAACTAATGACCCGATTTGAGGTGGATTAAAATAACATGGAGATCATCTAACAAACGTATGGGGGTATTGACTTAACTTTTCTTCCCTTTTCTTTTACGAAATAAATACTACCATGAATCCCAATCGTCCCAAAACTATATTTACAAGGATAAGGACTTAGCAATCATGTACTCAATAATTAACTTGGATTAAACACAATAATGTACTAAAAATGAGTACATACAAGGTGGGCTAAGACGATTTGGGTGTAACGATTGGTTTAAGGGTAACAATGCTCTTCATTAATAATCTGGAATCCACCAGAAAATTACGAGAACCATGAAAAAAGATAGGCTTGGAGGGTTGTACTAGGGGTATCCTGCACTAAAAATGAGTGCATGACAAGGGTGTGGGATAGTTATATGATCATTGTGACCATCATAACAATTACAGGTTTAAAACATGGGTTCATCCTAATGCCTCTTATCAATCAAATCCTAATACTTACTGTGCACTCTCGGGATGCATCACAAAAACAAGTTCTAAAATTTAATATACTACCGGTACACTCTCATAATCCTAAAGTAACCGACACCAATGTTCTAGAAAAGGAAACAAAACCACGCATACATACCCGTAACGACGGAATAGACATACATGATTGCTCACTCCTTAACTCGAACAAGCTAAAGGTATAATATCTAAGGGCGAACCTCACATTTTGGGGGTGGAATTTGAGGGTTTTTCTGATAGTAATATAAATTCCTATCCATGAGACGCTATTAATACTCATTTTTCGTCGGTATATGTCATAATTTTTTTAAATTTGGGTCAAAATTACCTCTTATGCTATGTTTTGATATATTACCCATCATTTTAAGGACAAAGTAAATGGCAAATGAATGAATAGTTTCTAAGGCTTATTTTCCCCCTATACTTAAGTTGAACATTGTCCCCAATGTTCTATAAAGGTACCCGTAAAAACGAATTAAAAGGATAAGAAAACAAGAAAAAGAAACTAGTACTCCCCTGGTTTGCTCAATAATGGAGAAGAAACATGCGATAACTGGTTAAATAGTCATCTAAGAATTGTCCAATGAAACTTTCTAAGAACTTCCAAGCTTCTTCTCATCAAATATAACCCGTAATCAAAGACAAAGACAACTACACCAAGCATAAAATGTGCGATATACAAATATACAATGTGAATTTAGGGTTTGACTCGATAAAGCAGAAAAGATAGGATGAGAGAATTGTCAAACTTATTGGTTTAGCAGGTTTATAACAGAAGAGTACATATTTTAAATGTTCTGCAAGTTTTATTTTCAAAAATAATTTAAAACTTTAAGTTTTCTAGACCTGGGCGTTTGACACCATCAGGGATATCCTGATGCCGTCACAGGTGTCATGGTGATGGCGTCACGTGTAAATCGTGACGCCGTCTCCACGCTCTGTGAAAACAAAATTTTTGTTTTCGATGAAAAATTTCTTGCACTTGATTCCATAAGTTAATTCCTGTACAAATGGCTGCATAAAATCTGAGATTTGACAATTTACTCATATGACTTGACACTGACGCAAATTAATCTAAACAAATTATTTAACATGCTTAAACTTGGTTCAAAAACCGGATAGATTCCTTTACACTTATCATTTGTAAAATACCTTTGATTAAAAGTAAGACGAGGTTAAAAACAAAACAAAGCATGATTACAAGATAGAGTTCGAACATGATAGAATAAAATGAAAAGAATAAAACACTTGACACACCTAATTACGAGAAAAGTAAATATTGGGTTGCCTCCCAAAAATCGCTTTTCTTTATTTTACGAGTCTTGTAGCTAGACTCGAAGTCACACATCCTTACGTGACTTCATGAATGCTCACATGTCCCCGAATGAGCCATTATTTCATACTTTCATCCACTTGGTATTCAGGATCTAGGTTTAAGCACTTTTTGTACATAAATTTATTCTTTTCATGAGGGTGCCTCAGTCCGTTCATCACATGGTTTTGGCTAAGTTCTAACAGTGATGGGACCTTACTCCAATTAAAGTTCTTGAGCCTAGGTATTGTACGTGGCATCCTATATGTGTATGTGTTGAAGATTTTTGTTAGGAATACAAAAATCCTAGGAAAGTATCGGTCACTCCATAGATAACTGTCGTTAGCTTGTTTAGTTATTTTTAGAACCTTAATAGGCTAAGATAGGAAAAGCTTATGGAAAGCCCATGTAAGCCCATCCATGGTCGGCCTCATTAGGGTATTTATACACCTCTCCATGCCTTGGAGAGGTGGTTGGTTGTTCATTTTTCACACATTAATACAAGTTCTCTTATATGTTTATTTTCTCTCTCTAAGTGTTCATCCAACCCTTTCTCTCACTAAAACAACCTTTTTCCTTCTTTTCAAGTATGTTATTAGATTAGTCTTCAATTGGTATCAAGAGCCATGGAGTGGTATGCTTAGATTTTGTGTTTACTTGTTTTTGGTTCGTGAGTTTTACTTCAAAAAATGGCTCGTCTTTTGATTTTTTTGTTTTCTAAGCTCAAATTCCACACTAAAAGATCATCTACATAGGTAGCTATTGTAACACCCCCATTTTTACAATATAGCAGCGGAAGATAATCTGGGGTATTACTTCATGGATACAACAATCATAATCATAGAAAACAACTTTAAAAGAGACGTTGTTGGAAAAATTTAGTTATCATTCATTATAATCAGAGTTTTTACAAAATGCAGGTCCCAAAATCTAAAATATCAAGTTTGAATGATAACAGTTCAGCCATCTTCGAGTCCATGCCACTCCGTGCCGCAACTTGCTCAATTACCTGAGATAGACATGCTAAAAAGTCAACACAATGGTTGAGTGAAATTCATAGGTTTGATAAGCAGTTTGAATACAAGTAATAGTATAATAATTGTATAAATACAATTATTATGAAAATGATATTGTTATGATCTTGGGTTATGTTATTATATACCCGTTATTAGTAATAATCGCAATGAATCATAGTAACAATGTATTATCCTGTTATTGCCTTGTTTGGTCTGATTGGTCTTGTTCTCATGTCACCAACACATTATCATACAAAGTCAATTTAACGACTTGAAGAGCTCATAATATCAACATATTAACATCCAAAGTCAATTTAACGACTCGAAGTCAAATTTAACGACTTGTAGGATTTATTACTCTAACATTAATATCCAAAGTCAATTTAACGACTTGAAGTCAAATTTAATGACTTGTAGGATTTATGAAACTAACAGATTAATATCCAAAGTCAATTTAACGACTCGAAGTCAAATTTAATGACTTGTAGGATCTATGATACTAACAGATTAATATCCATAGTCAATTTAATGACTTGAAGTCAAATTTAACGACTAATAGGATTTATAACTTAGGCATTGATTGTAATGATGTATCAAATTAGCATATAGTCTGGTAAAACACTTATATTCGTTATTTATAGCATGCATCCCCTTTACGGGTTTATGAAAGCATTTAAGAGATTAAAAGTGAGGCTATGAACTCACTAAGTCATTGAAAAACAATCACATTGTTATAAGATAAATGAGTATGTAAAAGAGTTTGTAACAAGCATGTATCCCCCTCGCGGGTTTATAAAACATGTAAATAAGTAAAGGCGAGGTTATGAATCTCACCTGATAGGTAGATGTAATAAATATTCTGAAATGAAAGCTGACGACCTTATCACAATCTTAACCGAGGAAGGTTGATATAGTAAAATGATAGTAAATAGCCACGTCACACAACCTGAGTAGAATATGTCAAGTCTTAGGAAGATTGTACTTTAGAACTTTGGTTTAAGAGTTATGAGTTTGATTGAGGAGTTTGGAATTATTGTATCACCGTTCGGGCCATCATAATTCAGAAGTCATTCAGTAAACGTTTGAGGAGCTAGGGTACTTTAAATCGTAAACCCAACAACTCAGTCAGAACGTAATACCAAGATGAAACCCCTTAATATGAAGCTCCCTAGTATTGTGATACGATATAATCGGTTTTAAGCGTTTTAATCAATATCTGGAAATGTTAAGCACGAGAAGCGTTAATTAAAGTTATGTCTTGTAAGGTTTTAAACATGATTTTATACTTTTTCAAAATGTTACATTTTAGACCCTGGGGTTTGGAAAATTGCAATTAGGCCCTTGGAGTTTGCACTTTTACGACTTTGGTCCCTCAACTTTTAAAGATATACCAAGTAAACCTTGCACTTTGAAAAGTGACATAATAGACCCCTATAGTTATAACTTTGATAAAATGACATTTTCAGCCCCTTTAGTTATAAGTTTCAGAAAGTTACGATATATACCCCTTGCATGGATTATAATTACAAAACATGTCCAAATTGCCATGCAAGCTTATTTTAACATTTCAATAGACATTTATAAGTTATAATAAACTAAAATATGAAGTTTTAACGTAACGCAAGTTTAAAATAACGATTCGTTAGGCTAGGAAGCAAAACGGGTCAAATTAGGGTTTTAAAACGTAAACGCGCGGGTTTTAAGTTCAAATTCCTTCATTAATCAATAAAGTGGTTATTTTAACATTAGTTAAGCATGATAGGATAGATTATAACAATATTTAATCATTATAACATTTAGTTTTAAGAAAAACGCGAAATTAGGGTTTCGGGTGTACGGTTTTGGATCAAAATGGAAAATGAGCATGAATTGAGTTATGAAACTTTAACAAGAGTATATTTAGGATCATATGAACATTATAAGGGTGTAGTAGCAGAAGTAGAACATTCAAAACCTGGGTTTGAGCTTCAATGATCAAAAATGGTGGAAATGGGTCGTTTCGGGTAGTATTTCCACTCGTACGCCTTGTATCTTTACTCCGAGGCTTCAATTCTTCAGGGCTTCGCTTCTTGAACTTATTTAATGATCCTAGGATCATAAGGGAGCAAAGGATTGCTGCCAATTGGGTTTGAGAGAGAAGAGATGTGGTGCGAGTATGAATGAACACCCAAAGGCCCTATTTATACTATTTTGAGGATGAGGAGGTTAAGGAACCCTTAGCTTCTGTTCTTGACACATAGGAGGGCTAATATGTGATGTGTATAAGCTAGAAAAGCAAGTGTGGGAGGTCTAGTTTGTAGGTTTGATGTGTTGGATGGTGTTGTTGCTTGCCGCGGCTGTTATGGCTAGAAGGAGGGAGATGTGGCTTCATTTGAGACCAAGCAAAGGTACAAGGAGCTTAGTAAGTTGCTATAAGGGTTGAGGTGCTTGTCATGGAGCTGATTTGCACATGGTTGGTGATTAAATGGGTCAAATTTGAAGGAAAATAGGTTGCGGGCCTATTTTGGTTCGATTAGGGTTTTCTCGTGTTTTCAAGCTTATAATTCATGTGTCCTTGGTTAAAAATGATTAGTTACTGATCCTATGATATATATTAAGGATTATAATCAAGAGTTGGTAAGTGGTTTGGTTTAAAATGGGTCGAAAATGAATGAAATATGCCGCGGGTTCAAGTAGGGCTCGTTAGGGTTTCATTAGGGTTTTCAAGCTTATAATTCTTGTATATTGCCAATTTTAATGATAGATAAATGTTCACAAGGATTATATTAAGTGTTATTAGCAAAAATCCATAAATGGTTTGGATATAAAATAGGTGAAAACGAGTAAACGGGTCATATGATCCATTTAGGGTTCATTTAGGGTTTTCCAGTTGTAATTCTTTTATATTGTTGAAATGATGATGGAATGATGATTGAAAATGATTGATAATGTTTTAAATTAAGTTATTACAATTTATTTGAGAGTTGGTTTGGGTTTATGATGGATAAATATCGAGAAACGGGTCATGGTTTAGAAACTAGCTCGGTTTTAGGGTTTAGGGTTTTGAATTAGGGTTTTGAGTGTAAAAAGATGTATGATATCTTATGATTAGAATAATTAGGGATTACACATTGTATATTGAGTGTAGTAGCTTGTACACAAGTGATGGTGAAGAAATTAGAATGAAAACGGAGGTAAAACGGCTATTTTAGATGTCATGCTTAATGACTTGTACATTGTGCTTTTAGAGACTTGTACTTTGACTTGTAGAGATTTTATATTTCAAATGAGATGTTATATTGCTTGTACATATGCTTTAGTGGCTTGTGCATTCACTTTAGATATTAATCATTCATGGAATTAGGGTTTAGAGGTATATGATAACGGTTTAAAGCCCGTTTTGATATAACGTTGCGAATGATACATTATAGGAATAATGTACTTTGTAATAAGGATATGATGATATTGACTTGACATATTGTGATGTTTGCTTGACATATATGAAGACAGAATGGCCATAGATAGGTTGCGTGAGCTTGTCTACTTTAGTTATGCAAGTTACATGACATACTGAGATATTGACAATGCAAGTAATGTAATAAAGCAGAAATAAAGCGAAAAATTTCCTCCACCGTTACAATCGTTGGAAAATAGTAAAAAAAGTTTTTTTGCATTTTGAAGAAAATTCTTGGTTGTATAGTCTCCACCCCTTATCCAAATCTCATCCCCGAGATTTAATTGAAAGTTATAGTGTATTGGTTGGGAATAGGCACCCATATAGATAAGTATGAGAAATGTATTCTCACTTTATTTCATATAATAAGAAGACAATTCTTTTGGTGTTTATATGATTCTTTCAGAGTATATATGTAATTCTTTTACATACAGTGGCCTTCCTCTTGCTGGACCTGGAGGTCAAGTGAAACTGTATATGTAAGTAATATATCATTCCATAAACTACATAACGTCTCATTCAATGCCAGTTATTAATTTCTATATGGTTATTCTAAGGTATTTGCAGATCAACAGTTTGATAGTGCACTATCGATTAATCTAGCCAATCTTGATGTAGTTAAATATACAATTTAATGTAGTAAAATTTACAATGTGGTGTAGTAAAATCATAATGTTACTATGCTACATCACTCTACTGCAAAACTACATCACAATTTTATACATGCTGCTACTTCTCAATGTTATCATACTGGAGCATCACAATAACACTTTAGTGCATCACTATGTTATTCTACTACATCACAGTGTATAATCTACTTCATCACAATACACTAAACAAAATAACATAATACAGTAAATGATATAAAATGAACAAAAAGATACTGAGTATAATTTAGAAACATTGAGATATTATTGTATTGATGTTTGGTAATAAATGTTATACATCTTAGAACCGAAAATGTGTCTTGTAAGTAATGCTTTGATATCTTTGGTTTTGTGGTTTCCTAATTGTTGGTTTACTGATCATTCCACAGACACTTGTTATATTGGCTTGAGGTATGTCATGTTTAGGAAGCCTTTCTTGATGGAAATCCCTATGAGAGTTGCACTCTTTTTCCCTCTCTGGGTTTCTTCCCATGTAGTTGTTTTGGAAGGGTTTTAAGGAGGCAATCTCTTGGGGTTGTCCATTGTCACTCTTTCAAGGAGATTTGGAGCTGTTGGGATATGATTAGTATGTTTGGAATTTTCTTGCTGCTATTTGATGATGTTGAGTAGAATCCTTGTTCTTGGTATTTATATTTGGGATTTTAGTTCTTATTTTATATTAGTTGTAGTCATTATGAGCATTTTGTATTGGAATGGGTTTGTCTGTGTCCTAATTTTTGTTCTTAGGCAAGGATTGGGTTGATTAGGGGTTTGTCCTAGTCAATTTTTTTCTTGGCCTTTTTTTGTAAATACTTCATTTTATTCAATTTAGTTTACCTTTTCCAAAAAATGTATTTTGTTAATGCATTATAGCATCTCACTTAAAAATAACAGCTAAAAGTTAGTACATCCCAGTTAAAATTCATTTTTATGAGTGAATTACAGTTAAAAAGTTACTGCATCACAATATATTTTGTTAGTGCATTACAATTAGAAAAGTTAGTACATCTCAGTTAAAAAAAGTTATTGCATTACAATGTATTTTGTTAATGCATTACACTTAAAAAAAATTATACATCTAATTTAAAAAATAGTTGTACCCGAATCAACTAAAATTAGTACATATCAGTTGAAATTATATATAGTTAAAAAAGTTCATGCATCTCAGTTAAAAAGTTACTGCATCACAATGTATTTTATTAGTGCATTACATTTAAAAAAAGTTAATACATCTCAGTTATAAAAGTTGCTGCATCACGATGTATTTTGTTAATGCATTACACTTTGATGCAATAAAATATACGATTTAATGCAATATAATATAATGTAGTAAAATTGCATTGTGATGTAGAGAAATCTACAATTTAATGCATTTAAATTTAATGCAACAACACATAAATAGCCATTTGATCTACCTATCCTCTCTTGTCCTCCAATAGTAAAACCTTGTTCGCTTGACCATAAATCGTTTCCATTGTCAAAACCAATGCCATTCTGAAACATTGCAATACAACTGTAGCTAGATGCCGTCCCATTCTGTGAGGCATGAGCACCTTCATTGAGTGATGCAGTAAATAATTAGTAGTAGTATATTAATTGTGATGTAGTATGTATAAAATTGTAATGTAGTAAATAGAGTGATGCAGTATAGTAACATTGTGATTTAGTAGATGATATCATTGTGATGCAGTAGTATGAAAAAATTATGATGCAGTAGAACAATATTGTTATGAATTAGAACAATATTGTGATACACTATGATGCACTAGGTATATAGTACATTGTGATGCAGTACATTATAATCCATTATAAACTAAATCCTTTTTGTAAGGAAGGATCACCTTCATTGAAGCCGCTATAACCGAGGAAAATTGAATTAGACTCCTCGCCAATGGATTTTACATAATTAGTAGCAACCTCGCTTTGCTGAGCTCGTCTGCGTATCAACACGTCTGCATCTTCAAGAGTCAAAAATCAAATTAAGCGGCCCCATTCATCCAAAATGGGACCATCGATAATGCATATCAGCTTCTCTGCTCCAAGAGCCGAAGCACATGCAGTAGCAACTTTATATGTGCTGCATTATTGACAGCATAGAATATTTATATTCAAAACATTCACTTACAGTTACAAATGCAATTAAATAATACATACATCGATAAATTTCAGATTAAGAAGCACGTATATACTAGGATGAAGGTTAGTAAACTGAATGTATCTTACATTATCTAGGATCACAAACTTATGGGGGAGAGCGTAGGATCTTTTTATATTGTATTCGATTAGATCATGTCAAACAGTAACAAAGGATACCTATTAGTAAATCCATAGACTACATAGCATACTTGAAATTCAGTACCCCTCTAAAGATGGAATATCTAAGGTTGCTTAAGATCACGATTGATTCATTATCCAGCCTCTCATGGATGCGATCAATAACAACTTTCTTTACTTCGCCTATTGCTCCATAATTAATGCCTTAACAACTCCTCTTTCTGGGAAACATAACATATGTTTAGAGTCACGGACAATGCGTTAAATAAACTGAAAGACACTTAAAGAGAACGAGAAGCTTACCTTGGCTACAAGAAAATTGCCACTTGCAACACTGACACCGTCATGCACCCGTCTGTTCTTTCCTTGTTGGCGAACGCTGCATATGGATGGTCCTGGAGATAGCTTTGCCTCTATCATCAGATGTATTCTTACAGCTGTGTCCATATGGCTGCCTTAAGAGAATCAGCGTCAGTAATTCTGTATCTCCTGGCATATTTGGGCTCCCATTCATCACCAATTATTTATAAGAAACAATTATCACTGAAAGCCTCCTACAACATATATTTGGCTTGTATAACATAAAGTGCTTAAATACTACCAACTAAAATTTGACTAAAAATAATTAGTGAATCTGATTTTGCACCTAATACCTTTTTCATACACCATTTAACAAATTAGCATGAACTTCCATCCAAATAGCATAAGTCTACAATGCCAATTGACAAACCATAATACAAAAGTTTAAACTCGTAATCTATTTGATTCTAACTATAGATGATCCTTAATCCTCCCAACTATACAGGGTAAAAAGCTTGTGGAGAATCTATGTTAAATAGAGCATAAATATCACACTCGAATCCTAATATTTCAAGTCCCATTTTCATAATTATTTTTTACCAAAGGTAAAATAGATTCTTGAGAATATTCTAAAATTCCAAAGATGGAGAGGAATTATCACTTATTATTTAAAGATCAAGTAATAAGGAGAGAATATAAAGTGTTGGCATACGTAGAGAAAAAAAAATTGTTATTTCAATATGGTTAATTTTGTATCGACATTAAACTTCTTTTAACGATAGTTTCTTTTTGCACTAGTTTTTAATGTGTTACTAATCTGTAGATTTCTGTATACATTATGTGTGGCTTTAACAGTACACAATTATGTGTGCATTACATGTAAACACAGTGATGCACGGAAGTTATATTCTGATGCACTGACATATATAGTGATGTAGTGACATTATAACTATGATGCACTAGAAATAAACATAACGCCGTATCAATTTTATCAATTATCACTAGATATAACACACTCTGAATGCACAATGCAAAATGAACGAAAAAAATAATTATCATAGTCAAAACAACTAAGATACTTGTTGCATTGATGTTAGTAAATATTTATAAGTGAATTACATTTTAATTACATGATAAACCTTCATGTAGAATTAACCTCTTGGGTGTTCATCATAATGAACCAAAAAGTAAAAAAAATAATGGAACACGGAACCAGCTTTGATGTCACCTAGTCTAGTTCGAGTTTAAGATTGGTTAATTTCAAAACCAGACCATAACACCACCACCTAGTAGCTCACTAGGTTCTGCTGACAACGTCACACCAGGAGCTGCTACTGTTTATTGTGGTTCTTGTGGAGGTGGTGGCAGTGGCAGCGGAGCAGCACCGCCATCTATGGTAGCAGCCACTTTTTTGGTATTATCATCAACCCTAACGTTCTGATCAAAGTCCTATTGACCAAAGTGCCACAGTCTTCTAAGGGTTTGAATATTTGTCTTACTCCATGTAGGTCTTCCACCTTTCCCATCCTCGTCCCTTCGTAAAGATCACTACAAATTCAGTATAAACATTTACTTGTTTGCATGTTCCTTAACAAAATCCACATGATTTATATCACCAAATTATGTATACCTAGCAACCATAGTCCCGACTCCGTCTCTTTGAAACAGTTCCTTTAATAGCACTCTAGCAACATTACATTTTAGCAGATGAACACTTTGTACACCTCCCTAGTGAATATAAGTAAATAAAAAATTAAAGAACTTCCAAATAAACGCCAAGAATTTGTTATTTAAGTACTTACTCTGCAAACAAAGGCAACATCACATAAATAGCCATTTGATCTACCTAGCCTCTCTTGTCCTCCAATAGCAAAATCTTGTTCGCTTGACCATAAACCGTTTCCATTTTCAAAACCAACGCCATTCTGAAACGTTGCAATACAACTGTAGCTAGATGCCGTCCCATTCTGTAAGGCAGGAGCACCTTCATTGAGTGATGCAGTAAATAATTAGTAGTAGTATATTAATTGTGATGCAGTATGTATAAAATTATAATGCAGCAAATAGAGTGATGTATATATAACATTGTGATATAGTGAAGGATATCATTGTGAGGCAGTATATGAAAAAATTATATGATGCAGTAGAAAAATATTTTATGAATAGAACAATATTTTTGAGTACACTAGAGTGCACTAGGTAAATATCATTGTGATGCCTTTATATTATAATTCCATTATAAACTAAATCCATTCTGTGAGGCAGGAGCCCCCACCTCATTGAAGTCGTTATAAACTGCGGAAAATTGAATAGACTCCTCGCTAAGGACTTTTAACATAATTATAGCAACCTCGCTTTGCTGGCTCGTCTAGCGTATCACGCATCCGAATCTCAAGAGTCCAAAAATCATATTAAGAAAGGCGGCCCCATTCATCCAAAATGGACCCATCGTAATGCGAGGATCCAGCTTCTTGGACTCCAAGAGCCAAGCACATGCATAGCAACTCATATGTGCTCCTTATTGACAGCGAAAGAAGTATTTATATTCAAAACATTCACTTACAGTTACAAATGCAATTAAATAACACATACATCGGTAAATTTTAGATTAAGAAGCGTATATACTAGGATGAAGGTTGTAATTGAAATGTGAAAAGAATCTACATATAACGAGATCATAAAAACTTATGGGGAGAGCGTAGGATCTATTTATATTGTATTAGATTAGATCAAGTCAAACAGTCCCAAAGATCCTATTATAAATCCCATAGACTACATAGCATACTTGAAATTCAGTACACCTCTAAAGATGGAATATCCAAGGTTGCTTAAGATCACAATTGATTCATTATCCAGCCTCTCATGGATGCGATCAATAACAACTTTATTTACTTCCCCTGTTTCTCCATAATCAATGCCTTAACAACTCCTCTTTCTGGGAAACATAACATATGTTTAGAGTCACGGACAATGCGTTAAATAAACTGAAAGACACTTAAAGAGAACGGGAAGCTTACCTTGGCTGCAAGAAAATTGCCACTTACAACACTGACACCGTCATGCACCCGTCTGTTCTTTCCATGTCAGCGAACGCTACATATGGATAGTCATGGAGACAACTTTGCCTCTATCATCAGACGTATTCTTCCAGCTGTGTCCATATGGCTGCCTTAAGAGAATCAGCGTCAGTAATTTTGTATCTCCTGACATATTTGGGCTCGCATCCTGTACAACGCATTCATCACCAGTTATTTATAAGAAACAATTATCACTGAAAGCCTCCTACAACATATATTTGGCTTGTATAACAGAAAGTGCTTGAATACTACCAACTAAAACTTGACCAAAAAATAATTAGTGAATCTGATTTTGCACCTAATACCTTTTTCATACACCATTTAACAAATTAGCATGAACTTCAATCCAAATAGCATAAGTCTACAATGCCAATTGACAAACCATAATAAAAAAGTTTAAACTCATAATCTATTTGATTCTAACTATAGATGATCCTTAATCCTCCCAACTATACAGGGTAAAAAGCTTGTGGAGAATCTATGTTAAATAGAGCATAAATATCACACTCGAATCCTAATATTTCGAGTCCCATTTTCATAAGACATTTGCTTAAATAACCAACACCTAGTCACGGCAAGGCCGGACAAAAGCTAAATTGAATGAATATTGACAAAAAGTCTGACTAAATAGTTGATTATTATATCTCAAATTCTAGAAGAAGCGAATAAAGAAAAAGGTTAGACTGACCTTTCTCGGCTAAAAGCTAATCAATCTGCACGTGTCCCTAGAACAAGCACAAACTTAATCCCCAAACCATGTAGTAAGGATATATCCTGCATATACGTACACACAAAAATCGTTACCCATCTGTTGGATAAATACCTTTTTTGGACTCATTTAAGATAAAAACGCAACCTAAATCGACCCATTTATAATGAAATGGGTTGATATCTCCACCTCCACTCTGCACCATCAGTATACAAGAACACAATATATTGATGATTGTTACCTGATGTTGGTTTAGTTATGGGTGGTGTGTCCTTTAAATTGCAGCTTTCTGTGGGTAACACTGCACCACTTACTGTCTCACTGCTAAAGTCAACAAAAAGGGGAAAAAGAGACTATGATGTGACAGAAGCAATCTCTAAAAAGAGGAACATCTAGGCTAAGATATACATCCATCTCCATTTTAGAAACAGACAGCGAATCAACATCACGAAGATCAGCATCTTCACTTGTCTTTTTTCATGATAAAATGAATACAATCATTAGTTGAATAAAATCAGAACTTCAACAAGTTAAGTACATGCATTGATGCAAAAGATTCATATTACGGTGACACTTTTTTAGTCCTTCTGGCCTTAAAGATGCAATGTTTTGACTTGGCACATCGTGTTATAAAAGTGTTTGACCATTGATTAAAATTCTAACGACAAATGATTAGTACGCCTAATAACGCGTGCATATTCTATACAACTGCTAAACGCTTAGAATCTGCGAATAAACATGGCACAAGTCAGTCCAGAAAGAAAACATGCACGCATTCTACAAGTCTCCTGGCATACGTGTGTGTGCACGTGTAAAAGAAGGTGAGGCATACGGGGCATAGTTCATGGATGATTTCACAACTTAGGCGCGTTTCTATATCCTATGCGCACTTCCAAAACAAAATCTCAATCGCGCTTAGGGAGGAAAAAAAGTCAAAAGGAAAGGTATGTATTGTATAATACAAACTCATAGCTGTGATATACAAACTCAAATATAATTTTCAAAACATCATCAAAAGCAGAGCATATAAACTAAAAACCTTAGAACTATTGCATCATAGACTTGTATCTAGTGCATCACACTCTTAAATCTAGTCATCAAACAGAAACATGTTACATTTTATATTGTGATGCAGTACATTCAGACAATGTGATGCACTCAATTGTTAACTGTGATCCACTAAGAATTACAAGTGCATCACATTGTATAAACTACTGCATCACAGTGTAAAAACCTAAAAAACCTGCTGCATCATAATGTTTATTTCTAGTGCATCACACTCTTAAATCTAGTCATAAAACAAAAACATGTTACATTTTATATTATGATGCACTGGATAGAAAACTATATGATGTAGTACATTAAGAAAATGAGATGCACTCGGTAGGACATTCTGATGCGCTAAAAGAGCGTAAGTAAACTAGTGCATTACAATTCATGACGTACGACATCAGAGACAAAAGCAGGCAAAGACAATCAATTTCATTAAAACCAGCAAGCCACATTTACACTAAATCATGCCTATAAACAACGTAAGTAACATACTGCATTACAGCTCATTTTCTACCACATCAAAGACAAAAGTAGGCAAGCAAAATCAATTTCGTTAAAAACGGCAAGCTACTTTTACACTAAATCATGCCTATGAACAACGTAAGTAACCTACTGCATTACAGTTCATTTCCTACCACATCAAAGACAAAAGGAGGGAAGCAAAATCAATTTCGTTAAAAACGGCAAGCCAAATTTACGCTAACTCGTGCATATGAACAACATAAGTAACCTACTGCATTACAATTCATTTCCTACCACATCAGAGACAAAAGAAAGAAAACACAATCAATTTTGTTAAAAACGGCAAAAATTGCAAGCGCTATTTACACTAAATCATGCATATGAACAACGTAAGTAACCTACTGCATTACAGTTCATTTCCTACCACATCACAGACAAAAGCAAGAAAACACAATCAATTTCGTTAAAAACGACAAACCACATTTACACTAAACAATTCCTATGAACAACGTAAGTAAACTAGTGCATTACAATTCATGACCTACCACATCGCAGACAAAAACAGGCAAAGACAATCAATTTCATTAAAACGGGCAAGCCACATTTACACTAAACCATGCCTATGAACAACGTAAGTAACCTACTACATTACAGTTCATTTCCTAACACATCAAAGGTAAAAGTAGGCAAGCAAAATCAATTTTGTTAAAACCGGTAAGCCACGTTTACTCTAAATCATGCCTATGAAAAACGTAAACCTACTGCATTACAATTCATATCCTACCACATCAAAGACAAAATCACGTAAGCAAAATTAATTTCTTTAAAAACGGCAAGCCACGCTTACACTAAATCATTCCTATGAACAACGTAAGTAATCTACTGCATTACAACTCATTTTCTACCACATCACAGACAAAAGCAAGCAAACACAATCAATTTTGTTAAAACAGAAAGCCACATTTACACTAAATCATGCATATGAACAACGTAAGTAACCTATCTGCATTACAATAACATTTCCTACCATGATCAAGTTATTAAATTCTAATTAAGGCATTTAATCAAACAACCTTGTATGCAACATTCTTAAAACACAATTTGCATCATCTTTGATTTCTTCTATATATTATATTGTGCAGATCTAAAAGAAAACATACACAAACATAAACATAACGACACAATTCAATTAGATTTGAAAGTTCCACTTCATCAAATTCAAAAAACGAACTTAAAAATAGATAAAAAAAAACAGAACTTAGCAAACTAAAACTAATAAAAACATGCAGTTTCAAAATTAGAGTTCATAAATAAACTTACGAGGCCGTTTACAATGCGCTGGATTTGAGTTGTAACCATTCGATTGTGACTTAAAGGTAAGATGTGGTAGAAAAATTTAACCATTTGATTATGATGAGATGAAGGAGTAGTGATTCGATTAGAGAGAAATATGATGTAGATGTGTGTGAAATTTTAGAGAGAGAAAGTGTGAATTTTTAGAGAGAAAGAGTGAGATTGAGATATGGTTCTCTCATTATTTTCACCCTTTGAGACTGTGTTGTGAAGTTTTTGTAATATTTATTGTAAGTGATGAAGTAGAATAACACAGTGATGTAGTAGAATAACATATTGATGCAGTACAATAACAGTATGATGTAGTAGAATAAACATACACACAGACACTTTTCTACGCATAAAACACTATGCGAGTAAAAAAAAGATCCTACTACATCACTGATTTACACCAGCTGCATCATATATATAAACACATACTAAACCACAGTTAGCGCATCACAGTGTAAAATTAGTGCATCACAGTTATAAAAATCTCAGACACATTTTATCAAACACTTTGTGTGCAACTCTCTTGAACACTTTTTATATCTATTATTTTCTAAAAAAAACTTCCAGAACTAGAGGAAACTCATAATATTACATATCGTAACAATCAAGAAAAATGTATTAACTAAATACAAATAAATAGTCGAATTAAAATATAGTAAAATGACAAAAAAAGTTAAAAAAATAATAACAGATTAAGATCTTACAATCATTATTTGTTGTGATGAACTATTCGTTGATGATGAAAACTAATTATTCGTGGATGATGAACACTCATTAGTGATTGATAACTCTACCGAAATCTCAGTTGTTAACGATTAAATGACGTGAAGCTACGGTGGTTAACGGTGATAGATAAGGTGTTGAATGGTGGTGAGAGGTGGGGTTATCGATTGAAGAAGATGAAGGAGGTGAGAGACGGGAGGAATGGTTGGATAGAACGAATGAAAAAATAGCAGAACTGGGAAAAAAGAGTTTATATACCCTGATGGTAAAATCACGATAATACCCCTGCAGTTATAATTGAGAGGTTGGGTAGAGGGGGGACACGTGTCAAGCTGTCATTGCTTCTTACCCTTTTTATTATAACACTTTTTTTATTTTACCCCAACTATATATATATATATATATATATGATAAAGATCAAATAAAAAGACAAATATTCGTGAGAAGGATAAAAAAAATTATTTTTTTTAAAAAATTCTTAAAAAATTCTGAAAAAATTTCACAAGATCGTGTATGTTGGTGCATGAAAAAGTTGTAAAGGAAGTTTTTCTAAAAGTGGATAGTTTTGCCCAAAAAAATTATGAAAAAAAACGTTTGTGCATTAAATCGGTTTTTTGTGCATCAAAAATTCGTTTTTGGACCCAACTTCTTTTGACTTTTTGCATCAAAATATTATTGCGCATCAACCTATAACAAGTTGAAAATTTTGTGCATCAAAATTTCTTTTTTTGCGTATTAAAAAAACGTATAAAAACTCAAAATTAGAAAAACTTCTTTTACAAAAGTTTTATGCACCAACATACCTGATTTAATGGAATTTTTTTAGAATTTTTCGAGAACTTTTTTAAAAAAAGTTTTCTTTTTATCCTTCTCACGAATATTTGTCTTTTTATTTGATCTTTATCCTATATATATATATATATGTGTATGTATATATATATATATGTATATATATATATATATATATATATATATATATATATATATATATATATATATATATATATATATATATCTGTGTGTGTAGATATACTATAGAATCCACATGTGCGTCCTAAGTTTATCATTTAGACGCTCTAATTAAAGTATTACACTCGTAATTAAATTTCGCTACCTTTCGGAAAAGTTTCTATTTTTAGAAAATTACTACTTTTAGAAGTGGACGAAAGCACTTAAAAATTATATTAGTTATAAAATAACGTCTGTTATGATTTTACAAGCTTAAACGAACCCCTACAACATTTAAAAATCTTATTTTAAATTCTCATTAGCTTTGACTTTTATATAAATAATTTCCCAACTTTGACTTTTTATATAATTAATTTTCGAAACTTCATTTGGCCATAAAAACTTCATTATTAAGAGTTACGGAACGATCCACATATCGAAACGTTCACAAAGACGAGGCCTAACATACTTTTATGCTAAAAACTAATTTAGGTATTTTTATGACATCCAAAAATGGCGCGTAACTTTCTGCCCAAAATAGCCTGTTCCAAAACTCATCCAAACGTCATTTTCACTTCCCAAAAACTTCACAACGCACTTATATTAACCTATCTTCATCATCTAAACACTTTCAACCAACCAAAATTTCTCAAACACCAAACTAGTACACAAGCACATGGATTCTAATTCATGCAATATAGATCTAACATGATCACATAAAAATAACATCAAAAAGAGTTTTAAGATGCTCACAATAATAAGTATGAGCAAGATCAAAATCAAACACGAACTCCTTCCTTTCTTTTTTCTTAGCCAAAACCCAAAAAACCCAAAACAAAAATTCTTAACCTTTTTAACTACCCAAATCTTTACAAAACACTTGCATTTAACTTCCTTTAGCTTGATCTCTACCAAAAACCTAAGAAATCAAATAAATCTAGATCTTTAAGGAAATCATTTGCATGTTAGATTTTTGTTTTTTAAATGCTTGTAGGATGGTAGTAGAAGTGATTTCTGGTGGTAGAAAAACATTGATGATGGTGGTTGTGTGGTGGTGGTGCTCGACGAGCCAATGAGGGGGAGAGGGGAAAGAGAAATTTTCTTGCTAGCTTTATGTGTGTGTTTTTATGTTTTTGGTTGTGAAGAAAAATGGGCTTATATAGTCACCAAGATAAATACCCATGGGCTTTAAAAATAAATCAATGGGTTTGTTTGTTTGGGCTTAATGGGGTGCGGCAACGTGGGCTAGACCCATGGGCTTTATATATTTTTGGTCAAATTTGTATTATAAATACTAGTAAACAAAAGTTTAAAATCAAAAATATGGTTAAATGCATAAATCCTTTACCTAGGATTCGGCTAGAATACAGGAATAATCGTGGAGCACAAAAATAAAATAATCAAACTCTCGGGCACAAAAGATAAATTTTAAATTCTTAGAACGCTTAAATGGATATAAATCTTAAGCACGGCTCATGAATAGCTAAAACGTGGATTTTGGCCAAATTGGCTAACAATTAGAATGTAAAAAAATCTTCTCAAGACAAAAATAGATACGAGGTAAGGTTTTAATATTGAACTTAAATTTACGAGTTGTCACAGTCTCCCCACCTTAATGGAGCACCGTCCCGGTGCTCAGTTTTCCTTATTCGCCGTCGACTTGCTTGCAAATAGGTGAGGGTACTTGCTCTTGAATTGATCCTCACGCTCCCATGTGAACTTTGGTCCTCGACGTGAGTTCCAACGAACCTTGGCAATGGAAATACGGATCTGCTTGAGTCATTTCACTTTGCGATCCATGATCTCCACATGTTCTTTGATAAAATGTAGCATGTCATCGAGTCAAATTTTGTCAAGTGTGATAACATGATTCTCGTCCGCCAAACATTTCTTAAGATTTGAGACATAGAAGGTGTTATGGATTCCTCGGAGTTCTTTAGGTAGTTCTAGCTTGTACGCCACCAGACCAACCTTGTCTAAGATTTTGAATGGTCCGATATATCGTGAACTCAGTTCTCGCGTTTACCAAAATGAATCACGCCCTTCCAAGGCAAAACCTTAAGCATAATTTTTTCGCCCACATCAAACTCTAAGGCTTGCATCTGATATTCGCATAGCTTTTCTAACGGCTTCGAGCAGCTAACAAACGGTTCGTGATCTGAATTATCTTCTCTGTTGTTTCTCGAATCATCTCTAGGCCCGTGAGTTGGCTATCCCCAACCTCACTCCAACAAATTGGAGATCTACACTTCCGCCCATATAGAGCCTCAAACGGTGTGGCCTTGATACTCGCGTGATAACTATTGTTGTATGATAACTCGACCAATGGAAAATGTCGATCCCAACTACTTCCAAAGTAAATCACACATGCTCGTAACATGTCTTCTAAAGTCTGTATTGTCCTATCGCTTTGGCCATCCGTCTGTGGGTAGTAAGCGGTGCTCAAATCCAGTCTTGTTCCAAAATCCTTCTGGAGTGATCTCCAGAATCCAGATGCAAATCGACCATCTTTATCTGCTTTGATAGATATTGGTACTACATGCCTACAAACAATGTCTTTCAAATAGAGTTGGGTAAGCTTCTCTTTATTTTCATTCTCCTTCATCGGTAAAAAATGAGCAGACTTGGTCAAATGATCTATAATGACCCAAATCAAATCATACCCACTTGGCATCCTCGAGAGCTTGGTGATGAAATCTATAGTGATCTTCTCCCACTTCCATACATGAATCTTAGGTTGTTGAAGTAACCCAGACGGCTTCTGATGCTCTGCTTTTACTTTAGCATATGTTAGGCACTTGCTGACGTAGGTGGCGATCTCAGCCTTCATGTTCGGCCACCAGTATAACTACTTCAAATCTTGATACATCTTGTCAGATCCCGAGTTAATAAAATACTTGGATTTATGTGACTCGTGCATAATTTAATACATTAATCCTATGAATCGTGGTAACCAAACACGCTTGTTAAAACACCGAGTCCTGTGAGAACGAATCTTAAATATCTGTTTGATCAACCTCCCCAAATTCTCAGCTTTTGCATTCCTCTTCTTTAGTGCTTCCGCTTGAGCGTTAATGATTTGCTCGGGTAGATGGATGTGAACCGTCATTACTAAGGGTCGAACATGCAACGGCCTAATCCTTTCTTTTCAACTCAAGGCATCCGCCACTACATTTTCCTTCCTCGGGTGGTAACGGATCTCGCAGTCGTAATCGCTTAGAAGTTCAATCCATCGGCGTTGCCTCATGTTGAGCTCTTTATGGGTCTAGGATGTATTGGAGACTCTTATGGTCAGTATAAACTGTACACTTTGTACCATACAAATAGTGTCTCCACAACCTAAGATCAAAAATCATAACACCTAACTCTAGGTCATGGGTCGTGTAGTTCTCCTCGTAAGTCTTTAGTTGTAGGGAAGCATTTGCTATAACTTTCTCCCGTTGCATCAATACTTCTCCATAACCCTTGAGTGATGCGTCATAATACACTACGAAATCTTAAGTTCCTTCCGGCAATGCTAAAATAGGCGCACAACAAAGTTTCTGCTTTAAGAGTTAGAAAACCTCTTCTTCTTCCTTTCCCCACTCATACTTCTTGTTTTTTTGGGTCAACTTGGAAAAGGGTTCAACAATCAATGAATAACATTCAATAAATCTTCGATAATAAACAACGAGTCCTAAAAATTGCCTCACTTCCGTAGGTGTCGTTGGTGCAACCCAATTCTTTATGGCTTATATTTTGGCGGGGTCAACATGAACACCTTCACTATTGATCACATGACCGAGAAAACTATACTGAATCTAGCCAAAAGTCACATTTTGATAATTTGGCGTACATTTGTTCTTTCTTGAGTAGCTCTAGGATAATCTTCAAATGATCCCCATGATATTCCTTATTCTTGGAGTAAATAATAATATCATCTGTGAACACGGTCATGAACTTGTCAAGATACAGCTTGCACACTCGATTCATTAAGTCCATGAATATTGCAGGTGCGTTGGTCAAACCAAAAGGCATCCCTTGGAACTCATAGCGACCATACTAAGTCCGAAATGCGGTGATTGGAATGTTCTCCTCTCGAATACGGAGTTGATGATAACCTTATCGCATGTCGATCTTAGAATACACGCTTGGGCCTTGCAATTGATCAAATAAGTCGTCAATCATCGGGAGTGGATAACATTTTTTAACCGTCAACTTGTGTAGCTCATGGTAGTCGATACACATTCGCAAAGATCCATCCTTCTTCTTTACAAACATCACCAGAGCTCCCTACGGCGATGAGCTCGGACGAACAAATCCCTTCTCTGATAATTCTTGCAGTTTCTCCAACAACTCCTTCATCTCTTCCTCTGGTTCCTCTTCTGGATCCTCCGCTAGATCCTCTTTCGGGTCTTCATCTTGGTTTTCGTCCGGTAAAACATGCTCAGGAGCTAACGGTGCCGGCTCAGGCACGGCCGATGCAAGCTCGGGAATGTTCGCGGCACGGTCGGGAGAGGGTGGGTGTGCCATGACAATCTGGAAATCGTGATAAAATAAGGAAAAATAATATTTAAATAATAATTTACTTAGATATGCAATTGAATGATAACGCTTCGAGCATAAGCATGGCGATCGATAAATATCTCAAAATGAAATAATATTCATTATATAAACGTATACGTAGTAGCAATACACTCGAATATGTGCATAAGCTCTTGGGTAATTAAATAATATTAATAAATAGCATGAAGGCAATGAGGAGTCTTAGCACGCAAAAAAGGTTATAGTTTAGCTTTTAGAAAACTTTGTCCTAGTTCTCTATAACCTGTGGATCTGATACCAATCTTTAACACCCCTATTTTATCAACGCAACGAAGCATATAACATGAGTGTTAATTCATAGTCACAGGATACAAGTATATAGAAAACGACTCTAAAAGAGACGTTTTGAAAGTAGTGTTCCATTAAGAGAAAATCAGAGTCATAATGTGTGGGTCACCATGATCCTTTTTAGTACAACAAAACAAGTTTCACAATAACATTTGATAAGAGTTTGATAAAATGGAACACAATAACAAGCTTTCACAAAAGACATTGCGCAACTCCTCATTTCAACTATGCCATCACCTTTACGGACCTGAGATAAAACATGCAAAAAGTCAACAATAATGTTGAGTGACTTCAAAGAGTTTATAATAATAAAAATAGAACACAAGTATAGTTCATCGAGCGACATTGTAACGAATACAAGTCAGGTAAATTTTTATTTCATCAAGCTCATGACACCGAACCATAACACCGCATATCCTGTATGTATATAATTTGCCTCAGCTCCTAGGTATTATTGCCTCATACCTATATGTCTCAATACAATACGTTCGTTTGACAAGGTGGTCCAATAATTGATTCATACCCCGGACGGGGTTGTCAAACCCTATCTATTAATTGTACCAGGGTTTACCTCTCGAGTAATTAACGGTTCATGAATATATGGACTTTGGAAATAGCTACTCAATGGCAATAAATCACGTAATTGGGTCCAGCATGCCAATTAAATCACTTGTGTTCAATTTTGAAAAACAAACATGTATCTCCCTCGTGCATTTTTATAAAACGATTAAGTAAATAAAAGCGATGCTATGAACTCACATTAAGCAATAGCGACAAGCAAAAGTGTCAACAACGGGTGAAACAAAGATAAGAGTCTCAACCGCGACCTAGAATAGTGGCGCGCGATTTAGAAAAATTAAAGAATACAATAGAACGATGCGTGAATCGTATATATATATATATATATATATATATATATATATATATATATATATATATATATATATATATATAGTAGGGATCCAGTGAGAAGTAAATTAAAATAAAAAGTGGTGAGAAGTGACTAAAATCACACATTTGAGATGCAACGACTTGCATTAGATGCATTTCTATTCATGTAGATGCATCATTTTGAGTTTTGAAAATTAATTTGATGTGTAGATGGTGCAAATTGATTTTCATGATTTCAACACATGCAGAGGAACAAAAAACAAGATAAAAAATGAAATGCATCTAATATACGTATATGCATCTAATTAAAAGCTAGAAAACACATTATGATGCGTTATAATGCATCTAAGATTATAGAGATGCATCTAATTTAAGTCGGTGCATCTCGGATATGCGGTTATAGTTACTTCTTATCCTTCTTATTTGTGTGTGTGTGTGTGTGTGTGTGTGTGTGTGTGTATATATATATATATATATATATATATATATATATATATATATATATACACACACATTATATATAAGAGGATGAATGACACATATTAGTCCGCGTGGCATCCCTTCGCCATTCATAATATCCAGTCATCATGGTTGCCATGTCATCAATTGTCATTCCTAAATTTTCGAAATCAATGCATAATTAATTTACTGATTTAGAATTTCCAAAAATAATTAAAAATCTTACATACATAAGATTCGAACCTTAATCCTCACACATATGAATGAAGCCCCAAACTACTAGACTAAACCAGTTTTTTGAAATTTATTTTCCAAAAATTAATGTATAAGGAATGTCCCCTAACCTAAAACATACTAATGGCCCATTTACTTCTAATCTACTATTTCTAAATTTTGTATATTCCCTACAGGCTTCTAAATAACATTCGGCTTCTAAATAACAAACCCTAAATCTCATATTAGGTACCCTTCCTAATGATAAACCATAATGATAAACTTCTTTCAATTCTTGATACGAATACATTAGGGTTTTTCATTATTGTTTATTTTTCAATTTTAGTTGATTTTGTTTTGTTTCTTAAGATTATAATTTGTGTTTTACTGATTTGTGGTTGTATATGTCCAGATTTCAGCGATAGGTGCTTCATCAAAATCCTGTCAAGGCAAGAGTGGGAAAAACATGCATGCAGACTTTATCGACTTCTACACATATATCGACTTCTTTGTACCTATATAACACCCATATCGACTTCTTTGTTTTTTTTTGATTTTTTTGATTTTTTATATTAGTTGTATATGCGTAAGTTAATTTATTTGTGTTTGGTAGATGACTCAACTAAGTGACCAGAGTGACGTATCCATTTAAGGTCTTCAAATTTTTGGTCACCAGGTTTTTATGAAATTTTCTGACTACATTTGCTGATATAATCATTGCGTAAAAACCTTTTTTGACATATTGAGTTTCTTGTGCAATTTACAGAAAGCGTTCCCATAGTTTGATTTTTGCGATCTTTAAAGCTGCTCACTTTTTCAATCTGTTGTGAACCACCAAGTGAATTCACTGGTCGAGCTTACTACTGAATCGGGTTGGTTTTATGAAAGGGAAGTAAGATTTTAGTTGATAGTATATTATATTGAATTACGTTTTGTTTTTGAAGGTTTATTTACGAATGGATGGCTAAGGAAACTGATGATCTACTGAATTGATGCTTATACTTTGTTACATAAATACAATGAGATATTAGTTACTTAGATAGAAAGTCATTTTTGGTAATGAAACATGTTCATGGAAACAATTACTATGATAAAATATAGTGAAATATACACCATTTTTGTACTGACTTTTGAAATTTGGTCAACCTATCATATTTGGGATGCAAACTTAGTTATTTCGAGTCTAAAGAGGTCACAAGCTATGTTTACGGTTTAAGGAGGTAACAAGATTGACAATGTTAAAACTTGGCATGGGCTTAAGTCACTTGCGTGCTACCTTCTTTCTTCTTTGTGTTTTTTATTTTTAATAAATATATTAACATATTATGATATTTTTATCAAACTTATCAATGATGTTGAGTAGTGTCATCAACATGACATGCACTTTTTGGATTTGAGACTCCTTTGTTTTTACTATTTGGTAACTGACTTTAGCTTTTAAAAGCGAACAATTATTGTTTACTTCCTAATTTAGGGTGCTGATGAAGATTTCGAGGAATAACAACAAGCCTGCAACCGTTGAAAAAGTACTATAGTCCCAAGAACAAGCGAAAAGTGTTTTGGTGGCTGAATCATGTCTGAATATGTAGAATCTGGATATGGGCCAGCAAAGGATGCGTCTAATGGAAAAGATTTTTATGCCACTCTTTTTTCTGGTAAAACATTTTTCAAAACGCAACAATTGTCTGATTGTCATAATATATAATGATTTCATGCTACAACCTCAACTGGAACTACTTTGCAGCAGTCGGATCTGAGAAAAGAGCACCCAAGTTCGATGCGACGTGTCTCGAATAATCAAAGTAATTATACACAAAGGTATAATCGTTTCGTATGAGATATAAGAGAATGTCATATGTTGATGGTTACTTGACCTAAAAAAATTTGTTTTTGTGCCAATGCAGCACCTGGTAGAGCATCCAGCTAAAGTGTGTTGGTATGCGTGTTCCTGCAGTGATTGCTTTGTGTTCAAATAATAACAAGGTTCACATCTTTAAGAAAGTGGACGAAAATTTAGAAAGGATTCATGTTCTACAAAAGGTACTTGATATTTAGTTTATACCCGAACCTACTTTCGATATGTTCATGTCTGCTTAGGATGAGTATATTTATTGTGCCCTCTGGTGTATCTTTGGTGTCCGTTTGCATTTTGTACTTTAAGCTGTAGCTTCCAATTGTTGATCTGTTATAGATAATACATGTTCTTTTTGTTTTATATTTCTTCTATTGTGTATGAAGGTCACTATTTAAATCATAAAAAAGGTGTTTGATATCTGGCCTTTAATTGTCATGATGACGTTGTTTGCATACTTCTATAATTTAATATTATATGTTACACTAACATTACTAAGAATGTGTATGCAATATTCTGACTAAGAACTAGCGTGTAACATCCTTAGGTTAGCCTTTTCAGTTTATTTGTTTGTCCCCTATCAAGGATTTACGTAAGAGAAATTTATGGCACCAGACTAAAATCAAGCCACTGTGCACAATTTGGATCATTTTATATGGCTTTATAAGCTCAGACATATAACCTGCTAGAAATCAGTAGAGGAGCACGCTGATCTTATTGCCTGACGAGTTCTGAGTGGGGAACTTATTGAAAAATGTTTTACTATAGGTAGAGTAAAGTGTATATTCGTTAAGTGAATGATCACATTTGTTGGCTAGGAGATGAATTCCATTGAAGGGTATTTGTGGCAGTCATATACTTTTCGGGAAATTGAAACTTATATCGAAGGTTCTGAATATTTAAGAAGTTGATTAGTATGTTACCATAACATGGATAAAGAAGCTTATATATGAACTTATTTAGTTATTATTACCTCCTTATATGGCTAATTTATCTAACCGCTCTAACTTTTCATTAGGTTGGCATATCTATATTTGTGACAGTAGGTATTCGAGGAGTTTACAAACATGGAGAAAGCAGTAAGCTTTCTGAATTAAATTTGATTTTTTTTAGATTTTTTATTAACCAACTCCCTATTTGACCAATTTGCACTTGATCAAATAATTAAGAAAGTGAGTCATTTTCCATTCTTTCAAAATTGATGCTTGGCTAAAGAACACCAGGCTGATAATAATGTTCAAAGTCAAAACAAGCTTCTTCTCATGTTGTGGTTTGAGTGTATGATGTTTGGGATGTGCGTTATCAAACATTTAAACTAGACTATTAAGTCTTAATAACATGCTTAAGTGTTTGGGTAGTGTGATTATATTTCCAAAAAGCATTATTTATAAACTATATATGAGACTAGCATTCTTGGGGATTTCTTTGATTAGTTTTTATACCATTCAAAAATCAGAATGTTTTAAAAACATACAAACAACTGATTATCTAAATACCCTAAAGCTTAAATTAGTGTTATCACATCCAAACACAACCTTCTATCTCAATATTGTAACAATATTATTTTTGTGTTTATAAAATGCCTTGCAACTAAGCTTGGAGCACGTTTGACTGAAGTGCGTAAAAATGGTACTTGCACTTGGCTCAGGCCAGATGGGAAAACCCAAGTGACGGTTGAGTACCATAACGACATAGGAGCTATGGTCCTATTTCGTGTCCACACTATTTTCATTTCCACACAACACGATGAAACTTTTACCAATGATGAGATTGTAGCTTATCTCAAACAACATGCTATCAAGCCTGTGGTTTTTGTGAATTGTCTTGATGAGAAGACTATCTTCCACTTAAACGCATCTGGTTATTTTACCAAGGTAAAAAATACCTCCATGTGTTGTAGATTGTAGATTTAGTTTGTATGTCTTTTTTATGGATTTAAGATGCTAATGGAAAGTAATCATATGTGATTTGCAGCTTTTTTGCTTATGTTGTGCCTAGGACAGCTGAGAATTTTTGAGCACATATAAGCCTTGCCTCAGTAATGCAAATAAGGACTATCATCACGTCTTCCTTATTTAAGACTTATAGTGTGACAGGTAAATTAAATCTTCAAAACCAAACCATTTTTGACCCGTTGCATGACCCGCTGATCATACAACAACAAAAGTTACAGATTGCACGGGCTATAGGCCCATCTTGCATGACCCGCTCATGACGACTTTACTAATTACAAGGGCTAT
Organism: Tanacetum coccineum; assembly: GCA_026074375.1. Taxonomy (NCBI): domain Eukaryota; kingdom Viridiplantae; phylum Streptophyta; class Magnoliopsida; order Asterales; family Asteraceae; genus Tanacetum; species Tanacetum coccineum. Next base: position 26,377 of record BQNB010028390.1, on the reverse strand, counting down.
AGGTCTATCTTGCATTGCATTTGCCATAAAAAACATGGAAGTCCATAGTTACATATTCCGCTCTTTTACCCTTTCATGAAGCTGCCTTGACTACGTTAACGAGTCCCTCATAATACTACAAATATTTGATACGGGTAAGAACTTTACAATGAACAAACCATTTAAGTCTGTATAATCATTTATGATTATTGGCACGTTATTTCTCAGGATTATGAATTAAAAAAAGATTTCATGTTAAAGTTACTTGGCGAGGTGAGGTTCAACGTTGAGGTTAAAGCACCAGGATCCTTTTTCATGTTTGCAGCACTTTGTGAGATATGCAAACTTATTGTGTGATCTTTTTCATTATACATTTATACGTTTCAAGATCAAATAACTTTAATTAGAATGGATTTTCAAATTCAAATCGTAGAGGAATTAATCAAACAAGCAGAGATTCTTTAGAGAATGTTGAGTTACAATAATTAGTATACAAATTGGTTATGGCGTAATTACATCGAACCCTTTATGTCGTAACCCTTAGTCAGCATAAACATCTTCAGCAATGATTATTTTACGGTGTAACTCCTGCGGGCTAGTTACGTCGTAATTCCTCGTCATCATAGTTTCTTCGTAAATATTAATTGATTACGGCGTAACTCCTAGGGGACGTTAATCCATAATGTCTTCTAAACTTGCAAAATTGGTATCATTCGTCTTAAATATATAGTACCCCTACTAAATAATATAGTAGTGATACTATTCTTCGTTTGGCTCCTAGGTCGCTTCCTGGGGAAATATAGTAGCTCTCCATAATATTTTAGTACCTTTACTAAATAAATTAGTATTGGTACCAAATTTGGCCATTAGTCGCATTTTTCCATTCTATTGCCCAGATTACCTAAAATTCGAAATATAAACGAATTAAGTACCGAATTCATATAAAGCAATGCAATAAACGCGAGAATTTGATATGAAAAACTATTAAATATTTGATGTAATAAGTAAGGGATCCAAACATGTCTTAACCAAAGTGGCCTAAAGTCCTAAATATCAGTTAACCAACTGGGCTAGATCAGTTGGCCACCAAGATTTCTTAGGGGCTTGGGGAGGGGATGTTTGGCTAGGGGAGGTCTCGAGGTCGAGTCCCACCCGGGACTTTTACCCCTTCAGGCGGAATAGAAGGAAGTACAGGTGGGTTCAGGGTACAACATACTCCCCAATAAATGTCACTGCTGGACCTGAACCACTAACAACTAACAATCCGTTCTAAAATAATAAAAAAATATTAGTTCCAATATCTATAAACTCAGCAATGTCCTATGTTGTATGCTACTATGACTACTAACTTCTGTAAAGTTAGAACCCAAACTTATAACTTCAAGTGTGAACACTCCATAAAAGTTTTACATTGATCACACCTGAGATTTCTTTAGACTTGGACTTTCTTTAGCAGCTAATAATCTTCGAGGGTCATGAAAATCCTGCTTGATCAATTAGACACCAATAAAATGACTTAACTATTTTAAAAGCCTCACAATATTAGATTTTCATTATTTCCATTACCATTATCTTTGAACGAACGTAATAAGCTAAGATAAGAGTTAGCCCCTGAACATAAAGACCAACAAAAGTTATAACCTAATCTATAGAGCGAAAGAATTCAAGAAAAAAATAAAACAATTAGAAATCATTCAAAATAGCGAAGTAGAGTTGAACATACCTCAAAACTATTGCTTTTTGTGGCTTTAACTCAAGCAAATATAAAGATGGACCGAAACAATTATCTAATTCATTGTTGAAGAACAGAAATTTAATTTGATAGACTCATCACGTGTTGCACTTTTGGCCTACAAAAATTAATGATGCAAACCTAATTAAATTATTAAAAAAACGAAGTAACCTCACGTTTCATTTCAATTTTAAAAATCATAACTCTTAAATGCATACCTTCAACTTGAATTGGGTATGCATCTGCACAAACAACAACAACAAAAAGCATATCTAAAAATTCAAGAGATCAAGAGATGCATACCTTTTAATTTGAATGTTGCGAGTTATGTTGAATAGGGAGATGATGCATATATTGATTTTATTTGAACTATGAGATGCAGAATTTGTGTTTAAATTGATGATTCGAAGAGAATAGTACACTGCAAGCTTCCTTCCATCCGTGTATATCCATTTCAACATTCTAAAATAGATTCAAGTTTTAACTTTTCAATTCGAATGTGCAAGCTGTGTGATAGGCATTTAAACATTGCCTAAAATAGATTCAAGTTTCAAGCTTGATGTTGAAAATTCAAGAAAAACACAAATCTCCTTTATAAGGAGTATATATGGTTTTTTACATTTTAGTAATATTCTTGCACTGCTGTAAATTTTTATGAAAAGTAAATATTTTGTATTTTTTTATAAAATGATTTTATTAGTTTTTCAAAATTTAGTTATTAAAGAAGGTTTAATGATGTGGTAATCTATTAAACTGTGTAAAGTGCAATGCATTATGAAGGTTTTGTATCAAAGTTGATAGATTGATGTGACGATGATGTGGAAGTGTACTGAACCGTGTATTGCACTATGCATGGGTTATACTATTATATAAAGCATTTATATTGTAGTCCCACTAAAAAATAAAATAAAAAGGTGTAATTTTGATCATCTATCTCATTTTAGAGAACCATCTCATAGTCACATGTGTCATTTCTTAATTAAAAAACAACTTTTATTTTTATATTTAAATAATTTTTTTCTATTTTTTATGATCTAAATTCATCATACTTTTTCAAATTTTGTACCCTTTAATTTTTTTTTGGTTAAGGGTTTTCCCGGTAAATACATTACACCAAAAATCGTTTTAAGTACAAAAGGATGAGGGTGAAGTCCCTCATCTCAATCCATCAGGACACTCACAAGCTTCAACAATCTACTAAACTAACCACAACACAAGAATGCCAAGCCATTCTTATGACTAATAAAGAAAGTAAAATTACTTCCTAACAATTATCTATATGGATATCATAATAGTTACCATATTCAACATTTGCTCCAGTAATTATCACCCGAGCGTCGTATCCGTCATAGAACTTCCAATCATCTTTGTAGTAGACGAACTCTAAATAGATGCATTATACAAGTATTCTTCCACTTTCAAACCACAAACATTTCTATATAGGAGATCAGTTTGAATTATCCGGATGTACATTTAGAGGGGACGAACCTTGGCAGTCTTCATTGAAACCTCACCATGCATTAGTAATGAGCCATAAACCCATAACAATCTCCAATACTTACCAAACAGCCACCAGCCACAATGATATCATGGCATGACCTATTCCAGCACCCGCATGAATTGTAGTAACACCTGCCATATAGTGTTAGCAGCGAATCATAACACCGAGCATAAGAAACATCTAAAATCGTTTTCATCAAACCACCACTTCATAAAACTCATAACAAACATATTCATGTACATAAACCCTAAAAAACAAGATGAAATCACAAACCCTAGTTGATCAATACCCTAAATCAAAGATCTAAGAAGAATGAACAAAAAGAGATGGATTATAACATGTAGGAAAAGTTTTAGGTTTTATAGTACCGAGACCCTAAAAGCGATTGAAACAGCCAAACGAAACCTTAACTGGATCAATTATGCATGAAGGAATGAATCACTAATTATGGTTAAAACAATAATATAACAGCATCCATAGATGCACTTCCATAAACCACCATGAAATAAAGCGACCCACAAAGCTAGAAAAACCCTAGAACATATCAAGTATAAATCATATACAAGATTTGATGACCAGAATAGTAAAGAGTGGCGACCACAATCTTTATTAGGTTTTCCTCTTGAAGTCTAAGTATTTTAAGATTTTTTAATTTTTTAACAACTTTAATCCTAATTTAACATCTATTTTAGTTTTTTTTATGAATTTTTAGTTTTTTTTATTTTTTTAACAATTTTAATCTTAATTTGAATAGAAATTTGATTTTTTAAAATTATATACTTTTGGAGAGTGTTTGATATAAAAAGAGTGTAAGTCTTTTTGCATGCGAGAATGATGATGTTAAAATGGTGTTGCAGGAAAGCTACGAAAAACCTAAACAAACACGTACAACGAACAAATTATATACATTGGAAGTGTTGTGAAACGAACTCACTAAGCGGGTAGGAAATTGCAGGGAGAGTTGGGTTAGCAATTTTTATCGCCATTGCTATGCGCGAGTATACAACTAGTATGATATAAATCAGTTTTAATAAAAAAAATTGCAATATAAATCAGTTTTAATAAAAAAAAATTGCAAAATAAAACACTGTATGTTTTACAGTTTCAAGAGTTTTTGGAATTGATTGTCAAAACTGCTATACACATTTATCTGAGAGTGTAATAAGCAGTTCTAAAATAAGCAATTAACCTGCTTATTCAAAATGACTTATTTAAAAAGGAAATGACAATAACATTAGCAATTCAAACAATTTTTGTGGAACATCAAGCTCAAGTATTCAACTCTCATATTCAAGCAATAATGAATAAATGTGTTTACTTTTATTTTTCGCATATTATTTTTTAGTATTCGTATGTTTCTTTTTCCGTATTTTATTTTTAAGTTTCGTGTATTTTTAAGTTTCATATTGTTAATATATTCAAATTAATGAAATTTAGTTTGTTTGAAATAATGGAAAAGAAAACAAAATTGTGAGCGGGTGGGGTGATTTTAAATTTTAGGATAAAACATAACACTCACATAATTTAAGAACCATTAGATAAAACACTACATCAATCCTACTACAACTAACCATCTTCAACCTCATTTCATCTCATCCAACCATTATGACTGGCTCATCAAATACCTTTTCCACTCACTTCAAAAGAAAAAGCTCCAAATTACGGTCTACTTCTCCATATCACATTCACCTTGAAACCTCAAGTGAGGAAGACAAAAACAAAACACATGCGTTGTCATTCAACTCGATATCTCAAAAATCCTACAACCTCATTGTTTACCAACGATAACAACAAAACACAACCTCAAAAAAAACCATCAACATCACTCACCACAAAACCTAGAAAATCAAACCAACGTCCCTCTCGAATCCTTGGAATAAAGACGAACACTTATTCATCATCTAACATGTCAATGTTGAAGTAATAGCCAATATGTCATCGGTTCGCTACGACGACAAATGCATCTTATGTTTGAATACCTAAGAGAGCACATCCCCCACAACCATAAAAAACCACCACAAAATCTCACTCATGACAACTAGGATCATTTAATCCTAAACACCATATCTAACCCTCAACTCATCCTATGTAGATGTTGTAAAAACAAAATTGAACAACTCCAAAGGCTAGAAGAAAGCACTCATTTGATATGCCCCCTACATCCGACACAAGCTTGGATCTTCATCCAACTCATCATACTTCCCACATTAAACACCTTGTTATTTAGCCACCGCCTTGAATTATATGGACAACTTTTATCTAAAGATTTGAAGTCTCTGTTATTTTTATTTTTCTATTTTATTTTTAATTTTCTAGTTGTTGCCATCTCTAGCTTATTATCATGCTTGTTTTATGTTTCCTCCCTTATAATGAAATTAACATTGTTTATGTTTATATTGTGATGATGGTGGTTCTTATGCTTATATATATACATGTGTTGTTGTCATATATATATACTTGCTCGTCTACTAAGTTTCTGTAGCACGCCTCCATAGCTCGGTTTCTTTGTGCCCCAAATAAAGGGGAGCATACACCGAGTGGGAGCACTTGCAATAGGTCTCATTTGTTACTTTGCAATCCTCACAAATTTTTATTGCATTCGTCAAATACGTCTTGCAATCGCGCCTCCACAACACTTTTTGCTTCGACAAAAAGGGGTGAAAATATGTAAACTCAACTACTAAAAACTTATTTTAGTACATTTAATTAGTATGAGTTTATATTTTGTCATCATTAAAAGGGGCAATTGTTAATACAAATATTCGCGTAAAAACGATAATTATATTTAACGATCTTTAAGTTTTGATAACAACAAATATAATGTCATATTACATAAAAGTTTACGATTTAGTCATAAGTTTATTTGCTGACGTCAAATCACTTAAAGTATGAATATGGCATTATAAAGCGTAGTTAATGATCAATGAAAATATTTTGTCTTGCATGCTAATTTAATCATTTGCATAAATCTCTACTAATCAAATTATTTCATATAAACACATTATTAATTATCAACTAGTTATATTAATCAATAAGACAAAATATGATTAACCATTAATGAAAATAATGTTTTCCTTCTGGAATGATATAATAAATTAGATTTTTAAGCACAATTAGGATATCTTGTAAAGATTTGTGGTTAACCACTAAAAGATAAAAGATCGGCTAAATACCAGTCACGGATCCACCAAATAGATATCCCGAGTATGGTGGATTCGTCGATCTATGGAGCTGGCAGTTTTGAATCTCAATTTTTGTCTATATATAAGAACTAAATGTTTTCATTTGAGCCACCATTCCCAACTCTTCTCTTGCATATTTATTCTCTTTAATACATTGTTTGATCATTATACTTGCTATATAATCAATTGCAAGTGATCCAATCATTCTACTCTTTAGTGAAGAACACAAAGAAGACTTTATGCTTCAAGTGTTATTAGTTTAGTAATGTCATCACATTTGTGATTTTTATCTACCATCATCAATTTGTCTTGTGTAATCATAGTTGTATGATTGGTTAGTATTTTAGGCCTTAAAATACGTACTTTGTTAGGTTGGTTATATCTCGAAGTAGATTTCAGTATTAAGCTTAGTACTGGGAAAAGTGTAAGCGACGTGCACGGTTTTCTCCGCCTAAAGGGAGCTTGCTGATATATTGAAGAAAACTCTCGAGTCGGGTACTCGGGGAGTGGAGTAAGACGTCGTATCCGAACACTATAAATCATCATGTCTTTGGTTTGATTTTTCCTATCCTTATTTATTAACATATTGCATTTATTTACTTATTGACGAGGTAGTAAAACTTCACTTCAAGTTTTACAACTCCCTAGGCAGGGTACCTAACCGTTGTAGTATAGTATAGGCAAGACACGGGGGTTGTTATCGTTCTCTATGATAATAGCACTGTGAAGGTCCAAACTAAATGTAACTAAGATCTATGAGATTGAAAGAAGATTATTTTTGTATTTTGATATTTTATGAAAGCAAGTAAAATCTCGGGTTTTAAGGTGGTTTGTTTTAAACAAATTAAACTAATTAAGATAAGGAGATTCGTATGATAAGGGAGTAGTGTTTACTTAATCATACATGATCCTTTGTAAGCTTTTCCTAACTCTATTGCCTTGTCACACTTGTGATGTATGTGTAAGTATTTTCGAGAAGCATGACGAATTACATGAAAACGTCGTCTACGTGATAAATAGCTAGGGTGATATACATGCAAGGTAGTATGAAGACTATTATATGGTCCCTAGGGAGATATACGCGCATTAAAATACTTAAAGGGGATCATCCACATATGGGTAAGGTAGTATGAAGACTATTACCTATAGCATCCTTTCTACACAATCATGCCACTCTAGATCTTCGATACACTTAAGTAACTAGGGTTCTAGAGTCTAAACATGCACACACATCAACAAGAAGCAATATAGTTAAGATCTACATAACAATTCACATGCAATCATAAGCAAACACTCAAAAGATCTAGCCTAGCATGTTCAAGATAGAAGAAGCACAATTATATATCAAACAATAAGACATATTAAAAGATAAAGGATAAAAGGACTTCACTATTATGAATCAAGCAATTGGGGATGGTATATAAGGGTTATGGAACCCTAAAATACTCCCAGAATCTGGTACAAGTCAACCTCCCATGAACTAAACCCTAATCCTCTATGATAATGTATATTAAGAACATAAAATTCGAGTTTGTATATATAGACTTCAGGCCGCAACGGCGTCACAACAATTCAGACGCCGTGGCCACACTAGGGTGTCTAGGGCTTCATAACTGATGGTTGATCTAGACGGCGTCATAATAAATCTAGACGGCGTCGCGTGTGACCCAAACGGCGTCTCATGCTATTCTGATGGCGTCTCCACATCCCGGTCTTAAATCTTCAAATTATCTTCATGCATGTTTCTTCCTAAATTGAGCTCAAGTCACGTGTATTACCTCCAAATGTCTTTCGAGTGCTAAAAATGCAAAAAGAAACGATTAAGCACATATTTAAAACATTTTTGCATGATTATAAGTGTAAAATGACCCCGAAAAAGTGTATAAAATTACACCTCATCAAATACCCTACACTTGGAATTTGCTTGTCCCCAAGCAAATGAACTTTTCTACCTAGACAATAAACATATCGGGCGGCATTTAACTTACTATTTAAAGGCTTTCATGGCATAACCGATTAGACCTCGTAACTAGAAGCATAAAAAAGATACACTAGCATCTCACAATAAGTGTTTGGATATTCTCTTTCTCTCTCGGTGTATAATAAATTATGACAATATGGAAATGGAAAATATAACACTCATTACCTATCGTTGCATACAAATTACCATAGGCTTGATAAAGGATCAAACCTCCACCGCTAGCGTAAGTACTAATAGTTACTATCAAAGAGGTCTTTAAAGGGTTTGGGGTGCAGGTTTAATATGATAATATGAAAACGGAAACGGATGAGAAATATTTGGGGAGTGACATTTGGGTGAATTTTGGGTGAAGTGGTGAGTTAATTATCTTATAAAAATACACGCTGGTTTGCTTGCTAAGCCAAAGACTCTACCACTCAGACAAGATGTACAAACTCTACACAACTCTACATCCAACTCTTTCTTTTTCTTTTCTAGACTCTAAGATAAACATAAAGATAAAATAAATTAAGCAAATGGCAACCCATACATTTTTTTCACTTTTTTATATTTTTTTTCTATTTTTTTTTCTTTTTCTCTTTTTTTTTCTTTTTCATTTTTTTGTACACTTTATACATCAATGGGGTTTATAGATACACCCCTACACTTGAACTTTACATTCTCGATAAATAAACTAATCTAATGACCCGAATTGAATTGGATCAAAATAACATAGAGACTATTTGACAAACATATATAGGTATTGACTTAACTTTTCTTCCCTATTCTTCCGCGAAATAAATACTACCATGAATCCCAATCGTCTCAAAACAATATATACAAGGATAAGGACTTAGCAACCGTGTACTCAAATAATTAACTAGGGTTTAACACAACGATGTACTAAAAGCGAGTACATACAAGGTAAGCTAAGGTTTTTGGTGTAACAATTAGTTGTAAGGTATCAAATTTCAACTACTACATATGTCCGGAATAGTCTATTCAGGAATTACTAGAAATCGCCTTTCGATCGTTCCGTATTACATAAATAGTAGAAAAACGAAAATGATATGTTAAGGTTTAACTAGGGGGATCTCGCACTAAAAGTGAGCACGAAGCAAGGGTGTGGGATAGTTATATGGTCGAGGTGACCATAGTAACAATTACAGGTTTAAAGCATGGGTTAATCCTAGTGCCTCTTATCATTTAGCAATTATTATTACTCACTACGCAATCTCGATATGCATCACTAAATCAAGTTCTAGAAGTTAATACACTACCGGTACACTCATATATAATTTAAACCAATACCAATGCTCCTGAAAAGGCGTCAAAATCACACATGTACATCCATAACGATCAAATAAACATACATGATTGTACATTTCCTAACTCAAGAAAGATAAAGGTATAAATTATCTTGGGTCATCAAAGATGGATACCCGAATTCCTAAAGATCAAAAGGCGTAAACCTTACAATTTAGGGGTGGAATTTTTTTGAGTGGAAGGGTTTTTGTACTAGTCGTATAATTCCCTATCCAATGAGACGCTCTAGATCTTAGTTTCACCGGTATGTGCCATAAAAAAAATTAAATTTGGGTCAAAATTACCTTCTACGCTATGTTTTGATATATTACTCATTATTTTAAGGATAAAGTAAAGACGGAATGGTGGAATAGTTTTTAAGGCTTTTATTTCCCCTACACTTATTATGAACTTTGTCTCCAATGTTCTACAAAGTACCTGTAAACGAATAAAGTGAAAAGAAAAGAGAGAGAAAGAAACTAGTACTCCCCTAGTTTTGCTCAATGATGGAGGAGAAACAATGATTCTGGCTAAATCGTCATTCAAGAATCGTCCACATGAAAATCCTAAGAACTTACAGGCTTCTCTTTATCAAATATAACCTGCAAATCAAAGACAAGATACAACTATACCAAGCGTAAAATCCACTAGTGAATGATAAATACAACCTCAATAACTAAGTTTAGACTCTACGAAAACAAATAAGGGATAAGATGAATGTGTTAATTTAATCGTGGTTTCCTGCAGGTTTTTAGGAAAAATACAAATTCTAAAAATTATACACGATTAATTTCTCAAATATTAAATAAAATCAAATTTTCCTGTAGCAAGGCCGGCGACACCGTTAGGATTAATCCTGACGCCGCCTCCAGGGTCTGTAAAGAAATTTTTTTATTTCTTAAGTCCCCATTAGTTAATTCCTATAAAATTTACTACTGAAACCACAAGATAGTAAACACAATCATATGACTCAAATAAACACTCAAGACACACAAGACACACATAAAATGCAAGAAAATAAAAGATTGGGTTGCCTCCCAACAAGCGCTTGTTTTTTTAGTCACGAGCCTGACTCTATGCTTATTTGACGCGTAAAAGGTGGGTCTCCCCTACACTTAAGGTCAAGTTTGGGTGATAGTAGCGATACACACCCTTTTGATGGAAGTATGCCACGTGAGGTGAAGGTGGTGTATGAATGGTCAATGGTTCTACTACCTTTATCCTAAAACTACCCGAACTATATGGGTTGATGGGTGGGTCGGTTCCTCTTTTGTAACATAGATTTACATCTAAGAATGGAAGATTGGGTAAAGGTTGAGGCTCTGGTTCATCAACACTAAGAAACTCCCTAGAACTAGGAAAGAGGTCATGACTTCAAGTATTCAAGCCTATGTCCTCTAGTTTCATGTGGTCCAAGGGTTCTACCTTTATCGGGATTCCTATAGTCTCGTCTACTTCTTCTGGGTAAGTCACGAGAATTGTGTATACCTCAAATGATGAAGGGGCTTGAGATTCAAAGCTCGTGTTTTCAAAACCTAAGTCTTGTTGTTTACGATACTCATGTTTGGCTAAATCCTCATCATTTGTTTCCTTAGGTAGTGACTTAAGTGATTCTATCAATTCATCCAACTTATGGTTTAAGGCAAGGGAGTCCTCCATAATATTTTGGAACAATTGGTCGGTTCTCCTAAGGGTCTTACTAAAAATATTTGATCCTAAACACAAGGGTTGATCATAAAAATCCATCCTAGGTGAAGGCTCATATGGTATAACACCCCGTGTTTTCAAGTCATTGACGACGTCAATGAATATACTATTTATTTTTGGTGTTGTACACGTTTGCTTTTAATTTCATGTATTAAGTAAAATCGCGTAAGCTAAAAACGATCATTCAATGTAAACGGGCATCAAGCAATTAAACGTTTACATCAATCAAGTATTAAATAATTATTTTGAGAATAATTATGGTCTTTGTTCATTTTATTTTTATCGGTTGCGTAAAATTTTTACGTTTCGCGATAAATTAAGTTTAGGCATACCCGGAACCACAAAAACATTTCTACGCTTCAACAAATACCCACTTTTATACCCAATACCTAAAAGTTACTCAATATTATCACATATATGTTGGCATGGCCGAATTTGGAGCTTAGATAACAAAAAGAATGTCAAAACTTTTGCAACTTGCAAGTATACATTTAAATAAAGACTACACTTTACATATTTACTTATACCTTCATTTTTATTCAAGAATACTTCCATTTATGGTCTAGATATTTAACCAACAATGCTCCTTAAAACCATGGGATAATCCCTACTATTGGAGGACAAAGAAACACATGCATTAATCACCAAGACTTTGTACAACTTAGACCTAGCTCATGACTAGTGGTTTTGACCACTAGTCTTCCCCTTTTGAACCATGACCCCCCC